>JAACJT020002076.1:0-13064 GCA_009936485.2 Gymnarchus niloticus
ACTACGTAAAGCGCTTTGTGACCGCGCTCCGTGTTAAAAGCGCTATATAAATAAAATTGAATTGAATTGAATTGAATATTCCATTGATTACCTGAAAAAGAGTCTAGGTCAGCTTTGTGATATCGTGGTCTACCGCAGAGTAATGTAAAGCACGTAGAAGGGAACAGCATAGCATATGAAACAGTGAGATTTGTGATACAAAATAAACAGTCACTGGGATCTGAATCCTGGCCCCAAACTGACAAAACATTAACACATCATCTCTGAGGATCTTCACGGCAAGGTGTGCATGCATCTATTTGTTTAGTTGACACCGTCTGAAATATTCAGGACACGAAGGCTAGGGAAAAACGGATTTTTATGATGAGGGCAGTGCTCAAAGATGTATTTTCCCACAAATAGAAACATAACAGAGATATGAAATCATATGTCCTGGAAAATCTGATCCTGACTGGAAGTGAATTTACAAGCCATTCGGTTGTATGTCATGTTTTGGCGATCTCACATTATTAAAGATACTCCCTTCTTTCACCACTTTGTCCAGAGCAGACGAAGCGAGCATGTACCACAAGGAGAAAAGCATCCAGATGAAGAGCAGCGCGTCTGCACTGTACAACAACCTGAGCGTGCTCTGCGTCGCCCCCCGGTGTCTGACCTACTTCACAGTGGTGCACGCTGACCTGGTCAACATGGTCAGCGCTTCCTGGGATGGCCTTAACTTCTCCCATCGCCAGCTGCAGTCCAAAGAGGGCGGCGTCGCCGCTGGCCCCTCGCTCATCATGCAGGTACTCGAGGTTACAGGAATGTCCCGGCGTCCCATCTCGCCGTCCTCCGCTGACATATCCAGTAGAAGGTGGCGGTGAGCCAGCAGCCTATCAGAGGAAGCAGAGGGAGGAGTCCCTCCCAGGGCACACACACTCCACGAGAGGCAATTTAGAAATGTCCCACTGAAGGTACCTGGATGACACATGTACAGTACAGAGTAAACAAATCCCACACCCTGAACCGAACCAAACCCTAATAGCCTGGAGGTTTGAGGCTATTGTTCACACCACTGAGTCACTGTGCGGCCTGCCTGTAACATCCATTAACAGAAAACAACACCACATACTCGTGACGTGGTCGTACGCACGATGCCACGAAAGAAAACGCCACGTTGCGAATGAACTGTTTTCAGCGTCAGTACTGTAACTGTGTAATCTAAAATTTTGAAAATCATAGCCCATTGTGGTGAGCCTAGCAAATTTTTTCCAAGTATAGAACTGGGGTTTTTGGGGGAGGGGGGGTGAACAGTGGCTCAGAGGGCAGCGCTGTTGCCTCGCACCTCCAGGTTGGGGGTTCGAATGCAGTTGGCATGTTTTCCCTGTCCGTCGCAGGTTTCGTCCAAGTATTCAGGTTTCTTCCCACGGTCTAAAATTGCCTGCAGTTTCTGAGTCCATGTGCAGCTGTGCCATCTGATGGGTTGGCATCCCATCCAGGGTGTACCCCCGCCTTGTGCCCTAGGCTACCTGGGATAGGCTTCTGGTACCCCATGACTGACTAGGCCTTGCTGCAGCCCAGAGAAGCCACTCCCACTCTCCTGGTCATCTAGGAAACCGTTTAAGTGTTATAGACCCAACGAGTATCGAACAGACAAAGGTGTTTCGTAAGAACGCAGTCCTCGTTGTTAGCTATGTTAATCCTTCACCCTAAAGTAATCCCTTAATCACGGTTGAGATTTTCAAGTGTGGAGTGGGGGGTTCAGATCCGTTCTCCTGCTGCAGGCGTCGTGGTGCGTCCTTCCTTCCCGGAAGCTGCTGGTGATCGCTTCTCAGAAGGGAATCCAGGTGTGAGAGCCTCTGCCTGTCCCGACCTCTCGAAAGCCTCTCACCGTCAGCCAATCGCTCCGGCTTACTGGTTCGTTTGTCTTCCAGATGTATGAGTCTGATGGCTCTATCATGGTGTACTGGCATGCCCTAGATACACCTGAAACACCAACAGGTACAAACCATCCACACGTCCCTGTAATTTACAGTATTCAGTATAGCTAACTACTGTACAGCTCGATGCCTTTTCAATGATAACATTTTAAAAATAGCAGACATGGCACAAATGTAGATGTTAATATTAGTTTTGCACATTCAGCTCAGGCTGTGTTTGCTCGTGGAATCGCTGCCGTGAGGGAGAATCACATCTGTGTCGGTGAGTAGCTCGGTGCCATAAAAACACAATTATCAGCTGTTCAGAATGACTGGATATTGGTTGTCTGACCGAATGAGGTTTTATATGAAGCAGTGATGAAGCTCATAGCTTACAGTGCTATCCGTTTGATATCAGTTGATCAGTTGGGGTACGTCTGACTCAAAGGTACAGTTGACCGTTAGCTACAAAGTATTTGAAATGGCGGCCTTTTAACGGCATGTCTTCTGTTGACAAACTCAACTCCTTAACAAGGTTCCTTCTCAACACCTCAGTTCAGAATGAGTCCACCTCTGACTTTCCACCGAGCAGTTCAGGGTCATCGCTGTTTCACCTGGGTTTCTGTCGCCTGGCTCGGCAGGTGTGTCGACCGGCTCCATCCTGGTGTTTGACATCCCCAGCAAAGGGAGCAACATCATGTTGTCGGAGGTACTGGAGGAGCACAGGGACTCTGTGACGGACATGGCATCGGAATGTTCTGGCAGTCTGGTAGGACCTTCCGCTTGGACTGTGATACGTTTTTCCTGATGTTCCAGAGCTTCTTTAGTTTTTTTGGTTGGGTATCACAGGTGATGTAACCGTATTCCTTCAATAAAAGAAATGACCGTTTAAAAACTGTTTTCTCGTGTTCCACATTTCCTGTATCGCATTGGTAGGGAGATATGAAACTGTCTACTGTGATAAATCATGCAAAAACATGGCAGCGTTAACAATGCCTGTAGCAGCTACTGTTCTGCCTACCACCACGCGTGTTGACATTTGTGTTCCCTGTGATTTCCTAACGGTCTCTCTGCCAGGAGTACATCGCCGACCTGGTCACCGCAGACGACTCTGGAACCCTCTGCGTGTGGAAATCCGGAGAGGATTTTCAGCTGCTGAACAAGATCCTCGGTTTTGAGTGGGTGACCAGCTGAAAACTGAGCAAGCATAAGAGGAGAGAAATGACAGCAAAATATAACAGCAGTTGGTTTTATTTGTTCAGCAGTGTCTGTAGTTATTAGCCAGAGTGAATTGTTTTCCCGCTCGTTTGCTGAATTCAGAGCAGCAGTTAATTAAAAACGTACAGGAGGACAGAGAATAAGAATGGAGCTGAAGAGGAGAGGAGAATAAGGAATTAAAGAATGGAGAACTACTTTGAGGATGATGTCAGTCCGTCTTCGCTCCTCAGCGTGTGCTGCTCTTCGGTAAAGCTGTGGAAGGGCACGCTGATCGCCGGCTACGGCTCCGGGCAGATCCGGATCTATGAGGCCGTCACCGGGATAGTGCACGCTGAGGTCAGCGCACACGCACGTTGGATCTACTCCTTGGATGTTGCCCCAGTTTCCGGTCTGGTGAGCCGTTTCTGTTGTTTTCCGGGCTGTTGGTGGGCAGGTCCTGGTTCATGCGGACTCGTCCACGATGGCAGAGACAAAAGATAATAATGAGGTCTTCGTCTCATCTTGTTGCAACAGGATGTTGTAAATTTTTATGTATGGTGTTGTCGTATGGATATTTAAATGAAATGTGATAAAGTGTTCGTTGATGCTCGCTACTCCCGATATACCAAGGCACACCTGACCTTTCCTCCTCGGGTCTTTCCAAAGCTGCTGTCTGGTGCTGAAGATTCTTTAGTGCGAGTTTGGCACCTCACCCTCAGCCCGGAGACCAACGCCGTGCAGGTAAAGACCCAGTCGGAGGTCCAGGGAGTCACCGAAGGCTCTGTAGCCGTCCTTCTGAGATCTTCTGTCCCGTCAGATTGAGCACCTGTATGGCGAGTGTGTCACCGACACCCAAATCTGCGGGGCCCAGTTCTGCGACGAGGACGGGCACGCCTTCGCCGTGACCGGCTACGACCTAAGCGAGATCATCCGCTACACCCAGGCGTAGGCACTGCCAGAGTTGATGTTACGACAGACACACCAGTCACAGATGGACCAGTCTACTCGAATCACTTGTGTATGATAGAAACTCGGTGTTCCATTGTGAAGAGCCTGGCAAGCTTGCTGTTTTATATGGAGGTAAACACAGGAATAAACTGCCTGGTGCCCGCATACGCGTACAGTCTTCTGTATTGGGTGCAGGTTCCACCATAAACACTAAGGCATCATGGAACTTTCCTTAGGCTAAAATAAGCTTATTTATACATGTAAATATTGGTATATATAGCAGAGTCTTCTGTATGTACTGTTTGTAAGATTAAAAATATATCAGCATGATTAGTTTAACTTTAATGTGTTTGCAATGTCATAACAATCCTAATGCTCAAATGTGTGCATTTATTTAACAGTGTGTAAGTTTAGCTTTTATTTTTTACTGCTGCCTCTATGTCACAAATACAGGATTTTGTGATATGAATGTTGTCTGCTGGGCGACTACAATTCCTGTATTTTCCAGAAGATGGCGCTTGTGTACATGTGACGTCGAATTTGTCTTACGTAAAGTTTCCTGGTAGGCTGTGGGGTCTACTGACGTGCTGAGTGTTTTTTCCTGGTGGCTGAGGACAGACCTGAACATTTGCTGCCAGTGGTTTTCACTGAATAATCGGTTTTGTTGCTTTAAAGGGTCGCTATTGTCAAAATTGGCACTGAAAACGTATTGCTAACTGAAGCCACACGTGATCTCGTCTCCATTAATTTTCTTTGCTCTTTGTCTTCTTACCCACCATCCTGACCCCTGCGACTTTGGCAGGAAAAGCCTGCAATGTACTTCTGCATAAATGATAAAGTTACAGGGAATCACCATTTGTTTATGATAAATTCGCTAAGTTAATTACGATCAATATAAAAAAAAAAAACCTGAACTGTTTTATTTTGAGCCATTCTGATATTTTTTGCATCCTGTTCTCCTGCTTTGAGGAACTGTGATCAATACTGAAACCATGATGATAAATTAATGTCTTCTGACACTTCTCTTGCCTTTGTTCTCTACCAAAATAAAAACAGCAAAATGTTTTATATGGTCACAAACAAACTAAACATCCATCCATCCATCCATCCATCCATCCATCCATCCATCCATCTTTGGCTTACTCAGTAGAGAGTTGCAAAGTCATAAATCAGTCGACCTATGATAACGAAATTAGAAAATTACCCATTGGGTGCTTGAGTGTGCAGAGGACAGAAAATACACTGTGTTGAAAATCATAAGAAATACTCCCAGAGTGTTTTCCACCAGCATTTTTAAAAATGTTTTAGACTGACGTTTCTCAAGGCCACTTTTCTTATTAAAGAATGAGGCAAGAGAGTGAGTTTGTTTCCCTGCAAGTAAGTGATGACCCCATTCAGAAAACCTACCAGACAGACAGAGGCATCTTTTATTTATGAGGAGACGAAAATAGATCTCTCCCACTTGGTTTTGTCAGTGAAAGATGGCTTCTGCTTTAAAAAGGATTCCTTAGAGCACATTTTTAATCATTCTTTTTTATTGTAAATAAATGTAAAATAAAGTTAAATCATCAGAAAACCCAGAGAGACTCTTCAGAGGAACACTAAGTACATCTTGCGAGTATTTTAAAAGTGGACTAAGAGTGCTGAGAGAAAATGTTCAGTTACTCAGATTCAATAATATTGCAATAAATGAGACTTCCGAACTTACAAATTCCATTACAAAGGATACAGATCAACACACAAGCAACTTAAAATCAGTTGTTTCCACTCAGAAATCAAAAACGGATGAGGAATCATCAACAAAACAATTTAGGCTGCTGGAAAGGATCATCAGCTTTACACACAAGACTCTTGCTGGTAGTAAATTTCAGATGAGGCCCTCAGCTCCACATTGAGATTTTGCAGTACAAAGTTAGCAGTGAACTGTTTTGTGGATACAGCAGTTTAAAACGGCTTTAATTAACATAGCCAAGCACAGTTTAACCAACATTATTTATTGATGAGTTATTCCTCTGCTTGTTTTATGCTTGTATATTTAGCTCTGTTGACCCACACTGCCTTGGCCAAGTCTGCCTCCCAAAGCAGAAGTATGTGTTATCATGAAGGCACTATGCAGTCCAGAAGAACGGCCTTGGCTAAATGAAGAGCCTTGGCTACTTAAAAACGGGGAAAGTAAATAAATGCATGAAATTATGACGGAGACTGTGTGTCCGTGCGATCAGCCCAGGATCGAGGCAGGATAAAGCTCTTCCACATGAAAAATTCCCAAATGGTGTGACATTGGTGTCAATTAGGAGAAAAACAAAGATCTGCGTGTCAGTACTCAGCTGTTGAATAAACACGCAGATTCTGCCATCTGCTTTGGAATCACATGGTTGCTTAGCAATTTGTTTCTGTGTCTCAGACGCTGGTGGTCTTGTCTGTTCACATTGTTGGTATGTTGGTGTAGAACACAAACAGCAAGCAGCAGACGAAAGGAGATCGTTTTGTGTAGCTCTGGAGGCCAGTTTGTGTAGCTCTGGGCCCATTTCATACGTTGACTGCAAGACCCTGAACAAAAAAAAGAAAAGAAATTAAAACTACTAGGTCCAAAACAAATAGAACTTCTAAGAGAAGCATTGTGAGAATGTGTGGATTGTAAATGAAAAAGCTTATATTCTTATAAAATGTCAAGAATTATTTATGGGAAAACAGTCTTTAATCTTAAAAACATTTTCTTTTTGCATGTGGGAAATACAGAAAAAAAAACATTATCCATAACATAGAGTTTTATAAAATATTCAGCTTTTTTCATCATTCAGTGTAGATTTAATACATTTTAAATTTATAAATATTCAGACATTTACAGTATATTCACAAAAGCAGAAATTCTTTTATTCATGCATTTTTCAGCCACACTCAGTGTTTTCTCAGAGACCACAGAATGTTTACCTGAAATATTAAATATCAGCATTCAGGACAACTTAAACACCCTTAAATTAGGTTTGGATAAAATGCAATCCTCCTGGCTGCCGTCCTGGTAATCAGAATTTATTTAAATGTTTGGTGATGCAAAGCAGTCCCAAAAATAAGGGCATATTGGCCGGGCAAGCATGGGGGGGGGGGGGGTACTGGTATTGAGAGAGCAGACAACAGAGAAATGAGGCCAAGGCGGATCAACATGTGAACAGCAGGAGAATCCAGGAGGCACCAGGATACGCAGGGCGGATGCCTTCCGGTGCGATTTACCTCCACTGAGAATGAGAACGTGGCACGGCACATCTTAAAGCTGCTTCTCATTGGTACCTCACACTAGAAACAAGATGTTCAGGTGGAGAGGGTAAATCATAGTGAAATTCTCCTTCGACGCCATTCCCAAGTGTCCCTTATCCTTAGCTATGTGCCAGTTTAGTCCTCAGATTACAATATCATTTTTGTGCTCTGATTATTTAAAGAATGACTTCTTTGTAAAATTTTCTTTTGTAAATTTCACAAGTAAATTACGTTTGTAAATACAGACAACTAATGTTTGACTGCTGCTTTATATCTTTGTTATCGGCTTCCCCCATAAATACCGTCGGTAACGTGAGGCAGCTCGCTTATAGAAATGGCTTGCTTTTAACACTCTAAGTCTCTGAATTATTTTGGTAAATATCAATCCAAATAATGTCCATGTTTGTCCAGACTGGTAGAAGCATAAGGCATACAGTGACTACTGCATTCACCTGAAACGGTGTAAATAAGTCTAAATTTCCAATTTAAATAGCAAAAAAGGCATCCAGTAAAAACTAACAGATGTAAATCAAAATTTCCAAAACACAAAAACTATTCATTATACACATAATGGTGAATGAAACAGAAAAGAAGTTAAAAGGAAAGCTATTCGTTAACTTGTTTTTACTTGCACTGAGGCAGTGCATCAGGACAGCAGTGATGTGAAAATGTTGTTCTGAAAACAACGAACAGCAGTTTGGAAGCCACCCCACTGCAGTGAGTTTGGGAATTGCAAAGGAATTTTTGGAATGCCAGTACTCGCAAGCCTTCGCTCCTCGTGATAAATGCGTCAATCTGAGGGGTTAATTCCACCTTGGCAGGCGTGTGTGTTTGCATACTGGGAGATGCTAGGGCTCCTGTGTCGTCAGGGAGGCTGTCTGGAGGAACTGCGAGGCGATGGTCGCACAGCTTGCCTCTCGCTACTCTCAAATCCCATCCAAAGAAGGAGAGGGCAAGAAAAAGAGCCAGGAATGTATGCCAAAACACACACAGACTGTGTGGCGATATATGATGGAAACACAGGGGCCCCTTATCTGACACACGGCCTCTGTGCTTAGGCAAAGAAACAACAGGGAATGTAGATACCTTGAGCGGAGCTTTTTAAAACCGAATTACGCAATTCATATGTAACCCACCGACTACCTCACTATTTCATTGACGGCTTTTTCCGGAAGGAGTTGTAGCTTCAGAATAAATGAGCAACATGCTACTTGCATACTGATAACACTTCTAGTTTAAAGCTTTTTTTTTTTTCTCTTGTACCATGAAAATCAAAAAACAAGTAAACAACTTTGCAATTATGCTAATCCTCACCTTCCGAGGCAGTCTGTTACGTGGTGGTTGTTTCTTGGCTTTGAGGTGGTCAAGAAACAATATAATTAACAAAGAGCACAACATCCATCAGAGATCAACAAGAATGACTTGTAGATTTAAAGGGCTGCCATAAATTATGAAGCAAAATAACTTTATCGTGTCATTTTGAGCAAGGATTACTGAGAGCCTACATGATCCATGAAAACTAGATTTTGAGAGGAAAGGAAATCATGCTCTGTATTTAGTTTTTCTTTATAGCTGCATTTCATTAACGAATTTCAGCCTCATTATTATGCAGTAAACAGCAATTAGAATTGTTTATGTTACTGTGTAACAGCTGCATTGTATTAAGGAGGATACAATAGCTTGGCCATGGGGAGTAGACCTCTCATTTCATGATAAATGACATATTGATGTAAAATCTCACGAAATAGCATCGTAAAGAATATATGGGTTGTGAATAAATGAAGGCAACGTAAACACAAAAATAACTACATGGACTCAGGAGTCAGAATGATACTGTGTTGTCACTATAGGTCAGGATGGCCGAGGGACGGGGAAAAAAAAAAACAAACAATAAAACAGAAAAGTCTTCGATAAGATCAAACCAGAAGCTCCGGGCAGTCACCACACATATCGTTGTTTCCATGGTGACCTCAAAGTGCAGCTGGGAAAGTCAGGATGCCGTGTGACAATCCTGGTTCTCCGTTTTAACGTCTATTAATAGTCATTGATGGCATGTGAATGACATATTTCGAGGTTCGAGGGAAACTCAAAGATATCGATCGTGTACAGAAGTCAGGTCATGTGCTACATTCGCTCAGGACGCACTTCGTACTTCATCTAGTCACAGTTCTTCTGGGTCCCGCTATCTAGACTGTATATATTTCCGTCCTAAGCTGACTTTGTGACAGTTATTTTCTGTGTTTCAGTGGGTAGAATGAGGACAGATTTTGTCTAGATAATTTCTTACAGGCAGTTATATGAAAGGAAGGATTTCCGGGAGAGAGTTTTGGGGGTCTTCCACCAAGGCTTATACCTGTAATTTAATATGAAACAGTCATACTAAAAAGCGTGTGAATTGAACCTACTTGTAGTCTTTTGTGCTCAGTATGGGACATTATGATGAACATTAGAAAAGACTGGAAATCACAGTAAAATGGGTCAGCCACACTAGGTATTTTTGCATTGTATTCTACCCTATTTTTTTTGATGAACCGAGGTGTCTGTAATAAGACTTGGTCAGAGTAGATCTCAGAATAGAACGGCTTTGGGTTGCAAAGAGTGAGCCTTTGTCACGATGGAGAGGGCAGCCGTTAGTGACACAGAAAGTGGAGAGCAAAATCAGTCTGCTGGGGATTAACGCTCGTGGACATGACAATCTATACTTTGCATGAATCAGTCTGCTGGGGATTAACGCTCGTGGACATGACAATCTATACTTTGCATGAATCAGTCTGTGCGGGCCTTTCTGATGCTCTGATTAGCACTACATGTCTATGATGGACATGGAAGCTATCCAAGCCCACCCCATTTCTGGTTCATTTGAAACATAAAACTAGTACCAAGAACAAAGTGCCCAAGCCAAGATCCGTTCACAAGACAGTCAGTCACTGTTCACAGATGGTTAAGACTGAATGAATGAAGACGAAATTCGGGAAACTTTTTGTCTCAAGGTCTAGAAATCATGTCCTTTCTCAATTAGAAAAGACATCCATTGAAGCAAGGGATAGAGTCAGTTTGTCCCACCTCTGAGACTCTGAGGGAGGACATTGTATGGCATATACAGCCTTACTGGCCAAGAGAGGCAAGCAAGAACTCTCTGCCTTGCTGGATAGTGCCTTTTTCTGGCTCAAAATAGAGCACGGCATCAGGATGAACATTAAACATAGCCAGAGATGCATTTTGGCTAAAACACCTGAGCCATCTGCCAGAGCCCCATTAGAAAAGATCAGAACTACTGCAGCATGAAGCCAGTTTGCATGGTTATCTGGAATATCAAGCAGATGTGCTTGCTGGAACAGAACACTTTGCAACGTTAGCCCACACTTTTCCATAATTGAACCAAACCGCTAAACAAATTGCCGAGAAATTATGGGTTCACGTCTTTTGTGTACAAATTTCAGAAACATATACTTACTGACCTGGGTTAAGTACTCGTGGGAAATGGGGAGTGGAGAAAAGTACAATCATGCACTCTGCGATACGCAACAGACTCCGTCCCTTAAGAAGACACAGAAATGCCCCAAGCAGATTCTGCCATTGAAATGCACATACAATGTGACCGTCCACTGACCACAAACAACAAAATGGCTACTGTTTTACCGTCCCACCGAAATCCTGTTCGAGTAGGTGTTGGGTGATCCTGTGATTGTTGACCATGGTACTTGAAAACGTCATGGTACATGATCATGGTACATGAGTAAAAACTCTCATGCCAACATCAGAGGAACACACTGTCACAGAGCAAGACAAAGAGGCCAAGGGATCTGAACCACAGAGCCAAGGGCGTGTGCCTGAACGTCAGAGCCAGAGTACCCTTAGGAAACCAAGATTAAAGAGGGAAAAAGAAACTTACTGGTAAACTGGAGCCGACGGTCAGCACCGTGAGTAACAGGAATTTTTAGACCAATGTGTACAAACTGAAAGACGATAACGAGAACCTCAAGGTGGTGCACCGCAATCTGACCCCGCGTATCACGTTTCCGCCTGTAGAATCGTTTGAAGAGGTAAATGATAATCCATCTGCTGTTGGATATTCAGAGAATAACTGTGCAATGAATCCTTCAGAAACTCCAGAGCGGGAAGACGCAGAGGACAGAAATATTGCCTGGGAAATGATGAGAGGCTGACATCATCTGTTGATGGAGTTCTAGGAGCTGATCTTTTAAACCCAGTGGACAATGTGCCAAAGGCTCCCTCCCACGTAGTATTATAATAGACTATCTAGCAGATGATTCCCACTTATCAATGCCATGAGCACACCCACCATTATCCACTAACTCTGATACCCCAGCACACAATACAGCGTACACCCAAGATATTGTCCGAGTTGTAAAAACCAGTCATTTAAGAGAGATCATAGCCCAGAGGCCCACTAACAGGACTCTTAGTGTTGTTTTTGTTTTTAAGAGCCAGTGCAAAGTTGTACAATCGGTTTAATGTCCGCTGTGTACCCTTCGATATACCAGACTACTACACGAGGCCCTCCTGTCATTCTAAGAAGGTCCATGGCTAAGCAATCTTTGGATTGTCTTAACTTATAGAGCAGCTGAATTGCTGTAAGGATGAGATTCTTCACAGACCTGTCCCAGACGATCAGATGTGGAGGTTCATATTTCCTGGGATAACCCAGTGAGGATTTACTGACATCCGAATGGGCATTAATGTTATGGTTGAACAGAGGGTGATCTTTTGGGGCACTTAACCACACTGGTATCAGGTAGAAACCACTTTTACTCTCAGAACTGCTTCAAGGGAACACGAGTTGTGTATTCATTGTACGCCGCCAACGTGGCCTTGAATGCTGTTTATCTTTTGTTTACTGCACCATTCTCTGTAAACGGCAGACACAACAGTGTGTGACAGACCCCAGATTCGAGATATTTCTGAGACGCTGGAACGACCACGTCTGGCATGTCAGCTAGTAACAATCACGCCGCACTCGAATTCTTAGCCAAATGGTAACTGACCCCGTTGCTTTCGACCCTCTCCGCACGCTGTATCAGTTACAGTCACATGATTCGAGGCTTGGAGGAGCATGCAGGTGTAAACAAGCCAGTGAGCGTGTTTGTGTGTGTTTACCGTGTACGTGTATTTGCGTATACTATATATAGTACACTGGGTCAAATATGGAATTGGTCCCCGTTGGTCTGTTTTAGGTGACTGAGGTCCATTTGCCGTGTGTCTCTTTAAAATATCACCTCTCTGGCTGTGCTGTAAGCTAGGCTATACCTCCAGGGAGGGATTACAGGAACGTGGAGGCCTCGATGTTCCAGAAGAACAATCCCCCTTTCAATTTTATACACACATCTGATAGAGTATTCAAGTAGAAAGTTCTAAAAAATGATTTTGAAGAGATCACGTGCACAAGTGTCTGGAAACAGCTGGTGTAACTGCATGCCTTACCAGGCCACTGCCTGATGCTTTCAATGGGCTGTTTCACAAACAGCCTTCGTCCAAAGAATCTGGTGAAACTTGACAGACAGTGTCACAGAGGGGATCATTCAAACAGATGTATCAGTCCTAGACACTCTTTTAAGCCAATATCATTTCTATATTGCTAGCTGTTGCAAAAATCACTTCTACTGTGATATGTAATATATCCATTCATCTATCACCTGCCCGTGGAGGGCCTGGAACCTGTCCCAGGCAGCATAGGGCACAAGGCTGGGGTACACCCTGGACGGGATGCCAGTCCATCACAGGGCACAAGGCTGGGGTACACCCTGGATG
>JAACJT020002077.1:0-13056 GCA_009936485.2 Gymnarchus niloticus
TAGAACAATAGATATAAAAGGACAAGTCTTGTATCCGTCTGGGGGACAGCGTGGTCTTGCTGGTTGCAGTCCAGTAAGCAGAGCAGGTTGTTATTTGGGTCCTAGATTACAAGGTTTAAGAACTGCCTGTTCTAAAAGAGCAATATAAATTAAACCACAAATACATTCCAGAGTAAAATGAACCAAAATCCAGACATTTATTGAAGCATTTAGGAAATATCATAAAATATACTTTATTGGGTGAATACATCAATCTCTTCAGTGAGTCTGAGTTACTTGCATACAAATGAACAGTCGTTACACTGGAAAAGTAACATGGACCACAATACTGAACATGAGATTAGATATGGGGGGGGGGATTCCAGAAAATAATTAGAATGTACAGTCATAGACAGAGCTAATAGGTGTTCTGAAAAGCATCACGTGGAGGGGCATGGCATTCACTTGAGAGGGTCCAAACGTCAGACAGACAAGGGTAGGTCAACAATAATCATGGGGACTGAGCTTACAACTCCAGTCCCAAAGCCTTTCGGGTGCACTCCACAGAGCCCCGGTCTAATCAGAAAAAAAGGCATTAAGAGACACCAATCATGGCCAAAGCATCGAAAACACTGGAAAAAACAAAACTACAAATCCTACAGAAGGCTGGGCTCAGCATCCCATGCCTCACAAGTGGTTAGTTAAGCACAACACAAACTGGAAGGTGTGCTGCCTTTTTTTTGAACACTTAGCTGGACAAAAAAAAAAAAAAACCCCCATTAGCCAGCAGGTAACTAGAAAAGACACCAAGACAAAAGGAGGAAAAAAAAAAAAATTAACATGCAGTTTGGGGTCTTAAGAGAACATCCAGTCTTTCATGACTGGTTTAGACAGACCCCAAAACACTTTTCCAGAGAAGTGTTGCAAACATGCAACAATGCATTAGCAAATCATCTTCTGATGTTTGGATCCTTCAAAGCTACATTTATTCAGCTATTTTGCAGAAGGCTATATGATTCCTTAGTTCACATCAGAAGCAATTTCCAGTTTTTTACAGGAGTTATACATGGACATTCATTGCAAAAAAGCTATACTGTATAAAGCAACAAACGTTCTTGTTTTGTGGATAATTCTCTGCCCTTCCCACCTAACACCAAAGACAGACGGTGATTTAATGTTTTCCAAAAGACCTTCAACAGGTGATTACTTCCCTAAAATACAGATGTTGGAGGATTTTATTCTTTAGGGAATTTTTTCTGAGTAGCATTTTGAAAATCACCCCATCTTTTTACATACATTATGAAGACTTGCCACTGGCCCCCCTCCCTTTAAGATCTCTAATTTTTTTTTTTTCTCTCTTCCATAGCAGCAAGACAGAAAGGCGATCCAACATGCAAACACAGCAAATGCTCAGATTGCCCAGTAAGCTCACAGAAATTTCTTCCACAGAAAGACCATCAATAGCAATTAACAGATTTAATATAGAATACAGCAGAATATCCAGGAACGAGTAAATGAGGTACACTGATCCACAATAAGTATATATATATTCTCTATATAGAAATCTTCATCTGCAGACATTAACTTTATACATGTGGTATCCTATCACCACTCCTTAAAATGGTCATTATACTTTGAGTGCGCACCATCTCTAGGACAAAGTGGTTCATATGTTGTACAGGAGAGGTTGTGTCAGTCCAACTGAAAGATGAACACGGTCTGCAGAGAGAAACAGCAGGTCCATTTTGAATGGTTTTAGGTGACCATTTTCCTTCGAGTTCCCACCGCAGACTCTCATAGCACTTGGCCAGAGCAACAAACTGCATGCTGAGGAGTTGGATGCTCATGACTGGTTGGCCGGCCCCAAACCACTGGCTCAGGTCCAACATCTGAAATCTCAGCAACGTTGTTTACATGCTCCAAATATGTCATGTTCCAGAAAAATTCTTTATTTCCCAGAATGCCATTTTCCAGCAATTCAACATGAGGATTTCTCAAGCAAGTCCAGATCACAGGGAACAAAGAACAACTCATTTTAACTTGTGCAACAAAGAGGACACTGAGAACAAAACAACAGACAGGCACACAGATAAAGATTAAGGACATAAATTCATCTGCAAATTAAATGTGCCAGGGGTGCAGGGCTTGGGTAAACAAGCAGAGGAGTTGAAGGGGGAGGGATCTCCGTACAGAGAAAGAACCATTTACCCTTCACACACTAGTAGCACCTTCGACACTATTTACAGGGTTCCACTTCCTATAAAAAGTAGGAATCCAGAAAGCTTAAACTTGTAAAAATAATAATTAAAAATTAGGCAAAATTAAACTGCCTCCGTCATTGACTTCAGAATCCTCACGTAAAATGCAAACGCAGTCATTTCTGCAGCAAGATCTGATGGGAATCCAACATCACAATCATTTTACCCTCTCACATGCAAGTAAACTACAAACACAATGGCTAAAAGGGTTGTTTGTAGGATTTATAGTGGTTGAATCATACACAGCAAGTTGGCCATTCATAATCAATGATACAGATTTCATGGTCTATCTTGCCAATATATATTTATGTCAACACAGCAGCAGAAAATCTTGTGATTGGTTGATTCATTTTGTCAGCTGGTGCATTAGAACAAAATGACAAATGAAAAGTATTTAAAAAAAAAAAAAAAAAAGAAATACCCACAGAATGACAGTCCATGCTTTTGTATCCAGAAAATTGACATTTAATCTGGTGATTGTTCCACAATTAAGTCCTTCACCTGAAAAAATGCAAATATATTAATTGTAACAGCATTTGTATACATAAAACATGACATCACAGCACAAATCCTCTGCCATATCACATCTGGTCACTTGAAATTCTGGGACTCAGAATATTTATAAGTCTAAAGCTTCTTTAAACAGCCTTATCTTGCCATTTAAAAGCCAGTAACAAACAAGCAACATCAACTACAGACTTAAAACACCTGGATATTTTCTGGGAGGGTCCAGGCTAATCCAGGAACTTGCCAAGAGGTTAAGAATTTAAGAGTCAAGAATTGTACACCATTTTAAATTGTTCATCATGTAAGGGCCAAGAAGGAATTTCCTAGCTAACATCAGGAAAACAGGAAGCGATGTGTCACCACCAGGAAGTGTGGTCTGGGTTAGAGAACAATACAGGCGGAAGGGAGAAGTCACACACTAACACACACACACCCTAGCACATCAGAATTTTCCAGTGAAAGGTGCTAACATCTAATAAGGTACATTTTTATAAAACGAACATGCTAATAAACAACTCGTATTTAAAATCAAAGCCACAGCAACTGATCTCATTAGTGTGAATATAGCCCAGACTCTGAGGCACAACGCAGAAATACAACTATTAGTCAAATTAGACACTTCATTTTTACTCAGAACAGTCAGTGAAGTGAAGCACACATTTTAGAATTTAGATGTTTGCACATCCTGGGTATTGCAGATCATCCTAGGATACCTTGTAATATACTATCTGTCTGTCCATCCATTCATCCTGTATGTGTATATATGTATATACTGCACTGATATCAGGTTGGAACAGACAGAAAACAATGTGTACTACCTGTCTAAAGAAAAAGAGTCTTCACAGCTAAGTGCATAAATAATGAGTTGCAATTAACCTGAGTCGTCTGAATCCTTCAAAATTAAAGAAACAAAGAGCCACAAAACAGACTACCAGGTTCCATTTAAATATAACGCATTATTAGCAAATAAATTTTTTAAAAAAAAGAATGATTTGTATTACTGAGACAAAACTTGAGGAAAATGCATTCTGCCGTACTATTCCGAAGTTGTGATAATCAAATTACATTTTTAAATTCAAAATGTTGAGTATTGCTAGTTTGTTATTATTATGTGTTGCCTAGTCAGTGTCGACTCCTGGTGAACGCACAGACTGCACTCCATCCATCCATCCATCCATCCGTCCGTCCGTCTATCCATCCAACCTCTAACCACTTATCCTGGTTAGGGATGGGGGGCCTGCAGCCTACCTCAGCCTTGTACCCTGGGGTTCGCCATGAATGGGATGGCAGCCCTTAACTGGGCACATGCAAGCACACACACACTACATGGAATTCCTCTAGTATTAATATTAGGGGAAAACACCTCAGAGTTAATATACAGTATTAGAAAGTCTCACATGACAGGGTGTTAAAACAGGAGTTAAGTCCACCCAAGGCACAAAATCCAGCTAGTGGTTCATTAGAGTTCTCCAGCTTTTAAATTTAATGAGGCCTCTAGTCATTTCCTTGTATTGTCTCACATATGGCATCAAGCGAAATATTCTCATTTTATAGAGAGAACAAAGCGTGCAGCACAGGACTCAGGATTACACTTCTCACATTGTTTGCGCATGTGTCACATTTCATACTCTGTCAGAACTGAATGACCTAGCAGGACAATTATTTTATTTTCGCTAACTTTTATAGACTTTTACCACAAAAAGTTGTTTTGAATATTTTCATTTGTCATATTAGTCCAGCAAGTTTGTTTTAAAAATGCCACATTAACATTAAAAATATGCTATTATTTTATAAATAAAAAAATCTACGTTTAAACCTTTGTATACTTATATATATAGCATGGTGAACATCTAAAAACAGTTGGAAAAAACTTAGACTTAGGTTGAAACGTTGCCATTTTTATTCCAAAGCGGTCCCTACCTGTACTTCACATCAAAAATGGTGGCGTCATCTTCCTCGTAATTCTCTTCGTTTAAAGGTGCCATTTCCACCCGTTCGGCAGGGGTGGTTATTATATCATACTTTCGTGTTTTTCTTATTTTCCTGCCAGACCTACAAGAACAATAACATAACTTTTTAAAAACAATTTTCATGAAGCTCCACTTTTACCTCCCGTACCTGTTGGCGTCCTGAAGATTTGACACACATCACCACACACATAAAAAGTTAACACGTATAAAAATTATGTATCACGATTATTCTGACCAAAATTACTACGGTATTCGGTATTATCGCGGTGTTAAGTGTATTAAAGCTGATTATCGTACAGAAATACACTATAAAATTAGTTCACAAGGGCTCATCTTTTTTTATCGAAACAAAAACACGAGAACTATGGGGGGGGGGGTCCTAGAAGATTGTCGGACAATATAATTATTCGTTCGTTTCTATACGAACAGAGACATGCTGCTCGATACCTTTACTTCGCAGGGCACTGCTCTGAGGTTGGTTAACATCGGACTCCACTGGAGGTTTATAAAACGACAATAACGGTACCGTTGGGTTTTTTGTTTTTTTTACCGGGAAACCCAGTAACAGTGCCTACGCTGACACACAGGATGGTCGGCAACACTTTTTAAGTTTGAAAGGCAGTGACTGCCTGTATACAAATACACCTGTGAGCGTCGTCACACTCATTCCTGACCAAGAACGGCTGAGTGCCACACAGCGGGTCTGCGAAATTCACTCATCGCCTTCAGACAGCTTATTAAAAACAGTGTGGCGACGCTCGGTGTTAGTTTATCTCACAGAGAGTGTGGTTAATGCTGCGTGGAGGACGTCACGACAGAGAAAGAGGACAGCGCACCGACAAGCGCAAGAAGAGAACTTCGGGAAAATGGGTCTGCAAAACGCCACACGCCTTATTTTACCTGTACACTTTGATGACCAGGCAGATTATGAGGAAGACGGTGAAAGCACAGATAAGAATGACGGCACTCTTCAGTGTGCGGAGATCGTTCGCGATGGAGTAAATGCGAGACCCGACGGTCGACGAATGATTCGAGCTCTTGTTTAAAAGATCCCCTCCTGCGATGGACGATGAATAATTCAGCGCTGCAGCAGGTGAAGGAAGGACCTGTGGTTCACTTGACGCTTTCCAAGCAGCTGCTACGACCAAACATAATACGATTCGGAGAGGAGACATCTCGCCGATGCGGGATCTCGATGCTTGCAAACGAATATGCGGCGCCGATTTACTAGCAGGAATCTATTTTATACATAGTAGATGGGCGCCTCGAAAAATACACTAACCAAATATATCTTTGACGTTACTTCGTGATACGTTATCTTTTCTCCAACATATTAACAAAGTCTCTCAATATATATTACTAGCAATCAGATACAATCTCCATAAAATGTCAAACGGTATTGAATAGCGCCATTACAGGATCTGCAGTACAGTTCCCTCAGACGTGCGTAGCCTTTTTCCGCGGCGATTTCACGGCTCGGTTTATCTCGATTTAACGAGAGGAAATGTGGATTAGCTAAACCCGGAAGGGCTCGTGACAAAACACCGCACGAAGCCCCCCGATGACGTACGATTATGTTTTCCTTTTACTGTCGCTCCCGATTTTTAAATTCCCTGGTGAAGGGACCCCCGACATTAATATAAGCAATACGTACGGTGTAGGATCCCCGTTCAGTTTTCGAGACAGGAATTTGCAGTTATTGAATTACTAATACGGAGCTACAAAAGACAAGGAATGTTCAGTCCGCGTGCGGACTGAATAAGGAATTCTAATTAATTCGATTTAATAGCTTTGGAAAATTGAAACGACGAAACTGAAAAAATACCCAGTTATCTAAATCGATTATACTGTACCCTATCTGACAGCATCTCGGTTATTATAGATAATCCTAATGGTGAACTCGGGTAATTTGGGACAACAAATCACGTAGGTCAAAACTGCAAAAATTGTCCCTGCATGGTCACCTGAGTTCACTGTTTAGCTTTTAACTTTCGTCGTCGAGCTTATTAATTCATTTTAAATAGTGCTTACTTCCTAATTCATTTTTGTCTGACTAAAACATATTTAAAACCTGACACTGACATAGCGTCTCCAGAATAAGACAAGTCTTAAAAGCTGGCCCTAGGACATTTGTTAATATACATCCAATCCTGCATTTCAGGCCTGCAATAATTTCCAAAAAAAGTTGGGATGGTAACGTATTTACCACTTTGTAATGTTGCCAGTCCTTCTCACAACACTTAAAAGACATTTGTCCCATTCTTCCTACAAACACATCTTTAGGTGTGCAACAGTACGAGGTTGTGGTCGCATTTTTCGGCAGGCCAGTCCAGTACTCGTACCCTCTTCTTCCTTAGCCATGCCTTTGTAATGTGTGCAGAATGTGGTTTTGCATTGTCTTGTTGAAAAATGCATGGACGTCCCTGGAAAAGATGTCGTCTTGAAGGCAGCATATGTTGTTCTAAAATCTCGATGTGCTTTTCTGCATTAATGCTGCCATCATAGAACTATAAATCACCTTTGCAAAGGGCACTGACACCACCCCATACCATGACAGACCCTGGTTTTTGGATTTGTTGCTGATAACAGTCTGGATGGTCCTTTTCGTCTTTGGTCCAGAGCACATGATGTCCATTTCTTCCAAAAAAGATCTGGAATACAGATTCATCTGACTATAATACACCTTTCCATTGAGTGATGGTCCATCCCAGATGCTTCCAGGCCCAGAGAAGTCAACACCACTTCTGGACATGTTTAACATAAGGCTTCTTATTTGCACAGTAAAGCTTTAAGTGGTATCTGTGAATGTAACTCTGTATTGTAGTGCTTGACAAAGGTTTGCTAAAGTAATCCCTTGTCCATGTGGTTATATCAGCTATTGATGAATGACTGTTCTTGATGCAGTGCTGTCCGAGGGATTGGAGATCATGGGTGTTCAGCTTAGATTTACACCCTTGCCCTTTACACACTGAAATTCCTCCAGATTCCTTGAATCATTTAATGATATTATGCATTGTAGAGAGAAAACTATGCAAATTCCTTCCAATCTTTCTTTGGGGACCATTGTTTTCAAACATTTCAACACAACCAACAAACCCTCTGCCCATCTTTGCTCCTCCAAGACTCAGCCTTTCATAAACACTGCTTTTGTACCAAATCATGATTACAATCACCTGTTGCCATCACCTGTTTGAAATCACATCATTATTTAATTTTTTTTTATCTCATTACTAGCCCCAAATTGCCCCATCACAACTTTTTTTTGGAATGTGTTGCAGGCCTGAAATGAAGGAATGGATGTATATTAACAAATGAAGTTGATCAGACAAAACATGAAATATCTTGGTTTCATACTAAGTAAATTTAAGAATCACTGCATTTTTTAATTTGCATTTTCCATACCGTCCAAACTTTTTCTGATTTGGGGTTGTACAAAACACCAGTTTCACATGTTTTTGGACTGTGGGAGGAAACCTGTGCAAACATAGGGTGAGCATGCAAATTTCACACTCATGGTGCTGCGGGTGGGAATCCAGCTTCCAGCCCTAGAAGTATGAGGCTATATTCTTCTCAAGGAGCCACCCCCCCACCCTCCCAGGTGATTGCATATGTGCTGTATTTTCAAGTGACACCACCAAGCCTGCTTATCCATTTATTTTTTCTGTCTAAACTCCTATGGAGGTCAGTTATGTGTGTTCATGTTGTAGTTATGTAAGCAAGCATGCACGCATGAACCAACGGAAGGAAGGAAGGAAGGACAGACAGAAAGCAAGCAAGGTCACACTCTGGGTCTCTGGTTAACACAGCCATCTTACCTTTCCTATCTCGCTTACATTACCTTTCCTCCCATACATCCAACTGACCCTCTATAACAGTGGTTTTCAACCCATGGTTCCAAACCTCCTCAAGGTCCGCTCAAAGGTGGAAACATGTTGTAAAACTTGACCAATAAAATCAAGGGGAACCCTTTCACAGAGCCAGAATTGTGCATAGAAACCCTCTCGCCCATCATCAGAACACAAATTATTCAAGGAAGCACCCCCAATCTCCAGAAGGGAAAAATATTCAATATTGATATTCAATTTTAAAGCCTCCCATTTGGTAATTAATTACAACCTATTTATAAAATAACACACTAGTAATAGATGGGTTTTCTAATTCTGATATGTTTTCATTTGGTGGTCCCTTACTTAAAAATTCCAAAAACCCACTCTCTACATCAGCAGCTGCCAAATGAGAGGGTGCTTGTGAAGGGGTTACCTGTATTGCTATTGCATGTATGTACCTGGGACTGACAGCGACTGCTGATGAAGCCACTGCTAGACTATATGCGGAACTGTCATCTTACCCCCTCAGAACTGAGTTTTCAAATTTTATTTGTGCCCCAGCTGTTCCAGTGCAGAGTGAAAGCCTTAGGTTAAAAGGGTCTTCTTTTGACTTCAGTTTAACGCAACAGTTACATGTGGGTCCAGATGGCATTTCAACTGTATGTTAAGTAAGCGTATGATTTGTAAGTGCCCTGCGTAAGGCCGCTCCACATTTCGACTGCCGTCGCATTCTCGTAAGATAAGCCTTTATTACAATGGTGCAAGTAGAAAAAAATGCAACGACGGCACCACTAGATGGCGTATCTCACTTGTGTTCATTTATCTAGACAAAAACATGCCAATTTTCTGTTATCCCGAAACTGTTTTGGAAAATGCTTAGTCGTATTAACGTTTGCTGTACTGTGCAGTGATTTTTTTGTGGATATTATCTCGCAAGATTTTGAAAATATTTTTTTATAAGCATAACATTTTTATAAGCATAACTTATACAAATGTTGTTTTGGATAATTCTAAAAATAATATTCTTCCTAGCATTTATCAGGTATACAGGGAACAAAGTAGGGTAACATCTTTGATGAGATGCTAGATTATCAG
Source organism: Gymnarchus niloticus (assembly GCA_009936485.2). NCBI lineage: Eukaryota > Metazoa > Chordata > Actinopteri > Osteoglossiformes > Gymnarchidae > Gymnarchus > Gymnarchus niloticus. Next base: position 9,637 of record JAACJT020002077.1, read on the forward strand.
TTATTTATTATATTGTCACTGAAGTATAACTGCACCTGAACATTACCTAGCATATCAAGTAGACCTCAATGTGTCTCAATGTGGTTTACTTTGCTAACAAATGAAAATATTTACAAATGTATCTTATATTTTATAACACAACTTCAACAATATATTTTCCCCATATCATAGCAGGTTCCTTTAGCTACTTTGGCTTCCTCCTACAGTCCAAAGACATGCAATTAGGTGAATTTTTCTGTCTAAATTGCCCTCAGGGTGTGACTATGTGTACCAGTGCCTTACAAAATTAAGGCATCTTTTGCAGGGTGTATCCCTGCCTTTTGCCTCATGCTGATGACCCCCACAATCCTGTAAAATATGAGCAGTTGGAAGACGGATGAACACTATTGCCTTGACTTTATTTAATATGGAAATATTTGTGTAATACACAAATACAATTTAGCCTCCGTTTTCCATACCTATTATTTTTGGACCGAGGGTTAACACATACACAAATAGTAAATAATGTTAAGTTGTCATACTTTGTCACATCGAAGATCCATTCATCATCCATCTTCCAGGCTGGCCAGGGGCTTTAATACCAGGGAGAAAAGAGCAAAAAGCAGGGGCAAGGCTAGAAATCCTGGGCTCACAGGCAGATGGGGTCCCCCACCCCTAGACTGCTAGAATGTTTCACAGGCCCTGTCCACATTGGGTCCAGTGGAATTGTCCCAACATCCCCCCCCTTACCACACCCCTGGGCAGACATACATAATGGACGGACGCCAATTCAACACGACACGATTATTCTTTATTTGGTTATTTTGAATCACAATGGTCTTCCATGTGTACCTCCCTGCTTCTTTTCGACGAAAAATACTTGCACATTTTTAGCGCACGTTACGTACATACATTTTTTAATTAAAAATCTTTTTAATAATAGTTACGCTGCCATCAGCAGCACGATTGGCTTCATCCTGCTTATAGCCGGAAAGCTGACTATATTAGCAGATGGAAGGAGCGCAGCAGGCTTACGCATAGTGCTGAACAACATAGGATTAAAGAGACAGAATGCGACTGGTGGACAAACGTCACACGGAAGGGACAACTCCCGCTAGAATAAACAAAGATATAAGTATGCCATGCAAATTAACTTCAATTTTAGTCATAGACTCTACCACTAACGGAAACGTTTATTATTATTATGAGTATTGCTGCTGCTTTAGTATTTTATCAGCGTATTTATGAAAGCCAATCGCAGGTGATTCGTAGTAATTAAATGGAAAGTAAAAAAAAAAAATGGATACTATAGTAAAGCCAATTATGTATTGTTGACGCCACTGACCTTACAGTGCTATTAAATGTTTATGATAAAATGCATTACCAGACAATGTAATCACATTTTACTAAAAAAAAAAATACATGGAAGTTCGTCGTAGTTTTTCATGGACTCCATTGCATACGTGGCAGTAATGGCTGCTCGGCGAAGTAACAGCAGTGGGAGGCATCTTGATCAAGCCCGATCCAGTTGCGGTTGCTTGGTTACCAATTTTGGCACTTCAGGTACGAAAGAGCGAGAGGCTTTAGACGACGCGTACGGTTGTACACAGCTGTGCACACTGTCAAAACCCGAATTCACCTTTTTTCGACATCGTATGTTGATAGTAAATATAACGCAGTACTGTTTAAAAATATATTTCAAATAATAATATATTCAGAATATCGAACAACTCTGCATGTGATTATGCAAAAACAAAATCTGATTTTAAATTTAAATAAGTGCTCGGGGCAAAAATTAAAACATGAAAATGCAGCTTCCATTGTGCTTTTTTCGAAAAGGGAGGTGCCTCAATCGACTGGTTCATCCGCAGCACTACTATACATAACAAGTAATAAGAAAAACTGCAGGAGTGTAGAATTTCATTTAAATTCTGAAATGAATATATTGTCTTAAAACGCACATACCACAAATGTCAAAATTTGCTACTGCAACAAGATTCGTGGCAAAACTGTATCACCCAATACAATATTTGTATACAAGTCCATAACCTAATTAAGTGAAGTATTATCACATAAAACATAACGCTAGAAGAGACATGCATGTCATTTGATTAATCTGAACGTAAGTGAACTGGTTGATAAACTCTATAAATAGGTTAGCGTGTCTAAACCAGACCTCCACATTTGCTGTTGCTGGGCTTTGGCTGTTTGCGCTTTCGCACCTTTCAAAGTGAAGCATGGCGAATTGTCCTTACTCTGATCTGATTGGTCAGTCGAGGGGGTGGAGAAAAGCGTGTTTCAAATATCCATATAGGGGAAAGCGGTCCTGTCCTGGGGTCACGTGGGGTGTTCGTTCACAACATGTAAAAATGGACAGACGTCAGGGAGACTGTCTCAATTACGGATGCTATTCAAGTTTTAATAATCATTTCTCACCGATATTTTAGCAATTAAATACACTATCTGTTATAACACTTCTACTGTATAAATGGGTGATCTTCAAACCTGCACTCATCAAACATTACAGGAGTTTTTACGAAAGATACTTCTTTACTAGAATATAACGATAGTATAACTTCCACAGAATTCTAAACGAGTTACACTGACACAGATTTTTTATCACTGAAATCATTTTAAAATCCATCCGTCCATCTTCTAACCGCCATTCTCAATAATACTTCTATTGCTCTAATATGTAGTATGATATTAATCCAGTATGATATTACTATTTATTTATATATGCACGTTGCATTTATTGTTTGACTACTGTGTGGTTGTTCAATATGCTGTATATACGTAGTCAGACCTGCTGCACCAAAGAGATTTCTCCCCTCGGGACCAGTTAAGTAGCCTATATATACGTGCCAGCTACATGTAAATAATTAATATTGCTATACGCAATATGAAAGTTTGTCAAGGATTTTTTGAAAACTTATTACCCCACCGCGACATAAGTATTTCTCAGGAACATAATAAAATTTAAAGAATATAATAATTTACTGTTAAGCTGGTCCTGCGAAGCATTAGCATAAAATAATACTTAATTTTAAATTCAAATTCAGAGCTATTAAAATAACTACACACTGCCACTTTGCCATTGACACTACCCTTCGCATTAGGTGTGTCGTACTCTGCCATCTACACGACAGCTTTCGGCCCGGCAAGACCGGTGCCCGGGCTTATTGGCGTTGGGGCGCGGCGGACTCCACCAATCGGCTCGGCGGGCCGAGGAAGCACCGGCTCTCTTCTTCCCAGCATGCCTGTTCGGCAAAGGAAGCTGTACTCGGTCACGTTTAAAGAGCCTTGGCTGTATGTTTCACGGAGGATACAGCGAAAGCAGAAAGAGAGAGAGAGAGAGAGAGAGAGAGAGAGAGAGAGAGAGAGAGAGAGTGGGAGGACACAGAGAGAGAGAGAGAGAGAGAGAGAGAGAGAGCGCGAGCG
>JAACJT020002078.1:0-13055 GCA_009936485.2 Gymnarchus niloticus
TAGTACCCAAGCACATTGTGGTTTTGCCTATACGAAAAAATTCCGGGGGGGGGGGCAGTAGTTACCTTGCCCGAGCGCCAGCCAGCCCCCCCCCCCCCCCCCCAACTCGGATTGGGAAAACCCGACGTGCTGACGTCATGGCTTTACGACTTGCAATGTCATTGTTAGCGGTGCTGTATAAACGGGGTTTACAGTGAGTTGTGAAAACTTGGTGACTTGTCTTTTTTTTTTTGTTTGGTGTTTCCTCGATGTCATATCATTTCCAGGTGAGACGGTGCCGATTATGAAGTTAATCGCGAAATTAAATCAAAAGAAGACAGAATAGCAAAAATATTTCAGTAGAACGAATTCAAAGTGTTAAAAACAGTAAGTGAATCCCTTCTTGTGACTGAAGGCGACTGTATTTGCACAAACGAAAAGCATTACTATGGCGTCTGAATGAAAAACTTGCTACTGTCACATTTGTCACACGTCTCACAGGAGGTTGTTAATCTTAACTTCAGGTTTAATTGTAAAATACCATAATAAATGAGTAAGGTGAGTTTTTTTTTCACATTCAGCATTTATTCAAATTTATACAGTGAAATTCTGCAACCACTCATGTCACTGCTCATTTCCAGAGCTTAGAGAAAGAAATGGTACCCTTCCCCTATGGCTCATTTGAATAGCAAAACATTGCAAATACAGTCAAGCACTACTAAGTGTCAAATTACTACCTTCAGGTAGTACATCAATATACAAGTTAAACTTCCATTTCACAGGACAAATCATACTAAACTGCAGGAACACAAATAGATTGTATAAATCGAGTCCCATTGCAATAGTAAAAGGCAATGCTGGTTTAGAAAGGGGCTCCCACCAACCACAGGGGAACCAAAACAATCAGCAGGAGAGATAGGGGAGCCTCCTGGGAGAGCCTAGGGGCAGTGTTGCATAGATCTGTGGCACAGCAAGTTTTGTTGACATAGTAGAGGGTCTTGTTTGAGAAGAAGTCCACAGTGAATACTTTGTTGCAGTCTTCAGATGTCAGACAGCCCTCCATCCCAAGATCAATTACATGAGCAGCCTTCCCAATTCCACTGAAACACTGGTCTCCTGGATGGCATGTGGGCTTGGTGGTGATACACATGTCCCAGAAGCCAAGGTCACACTAGCAGCATTCCAGTGCATGGCCCAATGCAATGAGCACAGCTGCTACAAGCACACCAACAAGCTTATTCATTTTGCCTCTTTCAAAACTATTTATTTTTTTTTTTTTTTTGTCGGCTTAAGGCAAAAACATGAAGTTACAGCGAGCGGGCGCCTCTGCTGCGCAGGAGGAGCGACTTTGCGTTTAAAAAGAAGGGAAGCAATCCGTGGTTAGGGGGGCTTTTTAGAGCACAACACCTATCAGCCTACAAAGGATCGATCCATACAAACACCCTGCTTGTCACTACAAGGCTCCTTAATTGCCTTACTGGATTGGCTTCCTGAGCTTTACTGAATCATCCGATTTAATTTAGCGCCCTCATTAACTGTGCAGTTATTTTACTCTCCTTTATTTTTAAGTATCCACCCCAATATTTGTATGCACTGGTGCGGATTAATTCTTTGCCCAGTGTCTCCGACGCGTAAGTCATACGATACAAAACATTGGTTAAAAATACTACTTGGCCATTAAGGATAGTTCGCTTTTATAGAAATATTATCTTTATATATAAGGCCTGTCAAGATAACCAACTTAGCAGCTAGAAAACGTTTAATTTATCCGTCTTTTATAGCCTAAGAATAATAAACTCTGACTTAGTGTAAACTCATAAAATACCCTTTTATAACACATAATTGACGCAATACATGATTGACCCTATGCTAGGTATACATAGAGTTTATTAGTTTATAATCGTTGCTTCATACAGCCTACCGTTTTAGACTTTTCAACTATGGTTTACAGTAAGCGCTCTCCGACATATTCCTCTCATCTGCTGTGACTTGGGAGGCGTTTGTGCAAATTTAGATGCGGCAACGTGCCAAAAACTCTGTAATGATCCAAATATACTAAGGAATATAAACTACTGCCTTCATCTGTTTCTTCTCGTTCAGAGCTATCATGCATTTCATTTTAAATTTGTTGGTCGTTCACCCTACTAATTTAAAGCATTATGGCTATCCCTTAAGTGAGCTTTAAGATTTCATGCAGCTCCAGATTAAGAAAAGTCGAAAGGACACTAATACTGGCTCATAACAGCCCCATGTATATTATAAACCCTGGAGAAATTCATTTTCGATACTGTGATATTTTCAACATGATATGTAGAGTAGCTCCTATGAGTATTTTTGCCCCGTTTCTCTTTTAAGCACTGAATTTTGATCCATGAGTAAATGGTTAATCCCTCAGACAACGTAATGCTTTTTCAAATAGTGTAGTTTAGAATAACTGATTCTCACCTACCTGCCGGTCATTTCTGCAAATCCTAGCATACCCTTTTAAAACACGGCTTCATAAACTTTCTGTATGCGAGTTCGATGCCTTTGAAAGTTTACAGAGTTAAGTGTCCACACAAGTCCATCGTGCAGCTATCTGAAATAGGTCGCCTGTAGTCTCTTTTGGTACTGCAGTGCTCGGGTGTGGACTGCTCAAGTGTTAAAGCACAGAAATAGATACGCCCCTTCCGAACCCCAGTGGAGATTGGGTTTATTAGGGTACGAGCACGTTCCGTGCAGAACCCTATTCTTTTTTTTAGTCTTGATTATTATTATTATTATTATTATTATTATTATTCTCGGAAACATAACGCTCAGCCCAGACCGTATGGCCCAGCAACACCAAATTCGGCCACAAGATGCCTATACCCATACACGTTGCCGCTGATAGCAAGGCAATTGTGACATCATAGTGCCTATTGAGTTCCTAACCAATCAAAACGATTAGAATCTTTGCTAATTTTCACAATTCCATAGCCAGCCATTCAGTATTCAGCAATTCCAGCCCAGTTTTTTTTTTTTTTAGCAAATTTCAAATAATCTTAGCCTACATTCAGCTAAAACATTCACACAAGTAGAAAAGTACCATACATCTGATGTATTTCAAGTTGCGTATACACTTAGATTTTAAAGCCGAAAACGAACCAACAAAAATGTAATCAGTAATTTTTTTTTTTTTTTTGCATATTCTTACAAATGCAATGGGGCTGTCGTAGTATTGTAGCGCAGGAGGCGTTACACCTGCTTTAAGGAGAGGTCTCCTAGGGGATTTGGGGGGGAAGAAGGTTGTGTTCTAGAAGTAGTGTGTTTGGGAGTTTTGGCGGGGAGTTGGAAGGTTGAATAAAGGGATGGCTTTTCGAAAAACGTTCACGGGATGGCGATACAGTACGTTGTCACATCCTGGAGACTTTCATTGCTTGTACATATGAAGGCGTTTCTTGCAAGTTCGCATTTTGATTCGTTTGCATCCCTTTTGTGCTGAAGGAATCCTCACAATTAATACAGGAAATTGTTCTGACGATTCCGCAAAACCCCCTAAAAATGACGGGTCTCACTATTGTCGTGGGAAAAAAGTGTGTATATTACGAAAGAATATAACTTTATAATCATAAGTCATAAATCATAATTAACAATAGCAGTTGGTATAGTCGCTTCTATAATTTAACGACTGTCTATAATAATGATTTCTATGACATTGCATGATTTAGGTGGTTTGTGTAACCTGCCCAAATTTAGCATTCGTAAAGTTTTTCTCCATCCGGATAACAAAACAGCAAGCTTCGTTTTCTCAAATTGCTTAAGGCGATACATACAACTAAAGTTACTATTGTGCAACAGAATGATTAAAAAGGCAATGGTCGGCTTTTTTCTGAGCAGGGTGTGCTAATGTAGACATATACAAAATCATGCCTGTAATTGATATGTATGTAATTGTCAGGTTTGCGAATGTACTTAGCATTTATTTTAAACCTTATCCCACTTTCAAACTGCTAATGGACAGGAATGTCTCTCATTGTTTAGCTGTAATTTGCAACACTCAAACTGGCATACTAACAGTAATTATTCGTAAAGTTACAATTTAGAAATTCCAAATAGGTCATTTACGTGTTTTGCGTAAGACACGGAAATTCGATATTCACGAAAGTTACGCAAGTTGCCCAAATTCGGTATTCACGTAACGTACGGGGCATAGGCACATGGGGTGTGGTTGAAACAAGGAGTGCTAGATGGATAGAAAGAGTTGAAGCATGAAGTGCTGGCATAGGGCCAACACTACCTGCTTCAACCCTCAAATCAAAGCTTTTTGCATTGTTCGACGGTCAAAGCTGCTTTTGCATACTGCTTTAGTCAAGGGTGCATGTTGTCTGTGTTGGTACTGCATGCTTGAACCCACCCATAACTGCTTGCGGTTATATTTGCCTTGGTTATTTCCAGAGAAGGCTGTGCAACGTGCAACACACCTTCCTATACATCAATCATCTTCTCCTGGCAAAGGACATTAAGCATTACTATACTTTAAATTACTATGCTAACAAATGTTTGCTGAAAAACCTGATTTGTCAGTTCACCTATAGAAATATGTAAATATATGAGTATACCCAAGTAAATATATGCAAATAACACGCACACACATATTCACCCTCAGTGTTCAAAACGGTGGTCCGCCAGCAAGACATTCAGCTACTTCCACATTAAAGTCTGCATATGGCAGCATCCCTGTGGAACACTTAAAAATCCTTGTTGAATTTATCCCCTGATGTGATGTATCTGCCTCGTTGTACATCGGTTTGGAAAAAAGCAACAGCTTTTAATTAATTAATTAATGCAAATGTAATATATGAAATGTGACTGTTCTGAGGGGGTGAAAGGAGTGCAACTTATCATTAGGAAGAGATCCCTAATGTTTTCTGTGCTAAATGAATATACACACTAAGCTCTCCCTGGGTTTTGGGTAGGTGAGGAAAAGCTGTGTCATTCTCTTCTTTTCACAGGTTTGTCAGCTGATAAGTGGTTGCAGGAGTACTTTATTTTTCCTGTGTCCTGTGTTTTTTATCCTAATACTGAACCCAAATACATGACGTGTCAGAACACTGGTAAATACTTAGAACAGCCAGTTAAATTGTAAAATCAACAGTTAAGTCTCTGAAAAAATCCAGTAATACTCCTGTGGCTATGAGAGTAATCATATCATTACTGGGCCCTTGAAGGAAGCCCTTAACCCCAGCTGCTTCAGGGGTGCTGGCTGACCTGTGCTCTGACCACAAAACTTGCTCTCTCCTGTTATATACATGTGTGACTGAGTCTCTTATGCATCTAGAGCAAGATGGGGTATGCAAAAAGCAAAGAATTCCTATGTACCTTGAGTCATACTGCCCAAACAGCAAATAAAGTATCTTACTCACCCTAAACCCCAAACACGAGTGATAACAAACTTGTTAGCGTTTAAATAGCCACTAGAGGTCGCTGCTGTCAAATTCAAAATAGTCATTACAAGACGCAAGACGTTCCTGACACGGGGAGCGAGGAGAGCACCAAGCTGGCCGAGCGCAAGGGTTTTCAACCGTTCTGAAACTGAGACTCCAAAATGAAAATGCACCATAGCTAGGGACCATCGACCATTAATCTGTGGTCACACAAATAAGAATTCAGGATCGGGACGCTTGTATTATTTTGCATTCGGTAATCCTAGTGATAGCACAGGCATCTTGTCAACTTACAATTACCCCCCCCGGTGAGCCCTTACCCCCCCGGGCTCACTGACCCCAGACTGAAGACCCCTGGTCAAGAGACTTAATCCTGAGAAATGAATAAGAATTTTTAAATTTTCCACTTCAAAACAAATCATGTAATATTTAGTTATGCAGTAGAAGTGAATGAACAACTAAACTAAATCTCATTTAGACCAAACGGTGCTGGATGCTATACATTCACACAGGCAACTGTAACTGGATAAGTCACTTCGTATCAAGTACTTGACAAGTCATGACTCATATCTCACAGAATCTGTCAGGAGCTGGTGTGGAAGGGTTTATGATATCAGGCTTATTGTTGGGTTTAGCATTGCGTTCATATCTTAGTGAAAAACCAGTGCAATAAAGTACCAGGCTTGCTGTTCTCTCATCAAGAGCACAGCTCCTGAGAGAATATTTTCATTCAACCATTTAAAGAAAGTGATGCGTTAATGACAACGTGAATGAAAAATAATGCCCATTATTCCTGACGCTGAGAATGCCAAAATGTATAAGGGAGATTTAGTGACATGGTGTCTTTGCTTAGCAGAGCCAGGCTTCACATTAGTGCAGCAATAAAAACGAACTTCATCGTCACACGCCAGTATGTTATGGCAGAAGGTGTACAACTCCATGGAACCATGTCTGGGATGCAGCTGGTCCCTATTGGCCATTAAAAAGCAGATGCTGGTGCTGAGATGAAGGAACCATTGCTCCAAACACCAGCCATCAAAAATACCTGGAGCCATAAAATTAATTTAGAAAGGCTTATATGATTTAATCATGAGATACACTGGCTGGTAGATGGAAAGCATCACCCAGCTGGAATTTAAATGCTCATGCCCTAGGTCTTACTGACTCCAGAGGAGCATCAGGAACTTCTTGTCTCTGTTAGGTTTACTGAGATCCCCCTATTTGTCTGCTGACTTACCGTGCCCATCCTCCGCCTCACCTGTCCATCCTGACCAACTTGCTGTCATATGAGCCGCAGAACCTGCTCTTTGATCCTTTCACCTGACTGCCTCCTCCAATATGCTGTTGTCCATCTGACTGTTCTACTTCATTGTTGTTCATATTGTATTAATGACCTTAATAAACTTTTCCTGCCTGGTGCCGGCCAAAGGAGGCTGGGCTTCTCCCTTGAGTCTTCCAGGGTTTCTTCCCCCTGAGGGAATTTTTCCTTGCCACTGTCACCTTTGGCTTACTATCTAGGGACCTTGGGTCTGGGACTATGTAAAGCACTTTGTGACAGTGTTTCTTGTTAAAGGCACTATATAAATGAAATTGAATTGAATTGAACTGAAAGAGCTGTAAAAATGAATGCAGACCTTTTCTCTGAGGTTATTCTGGTTGCGTAAAGCTCCTTTCATTGCTGGTACAGTTGAGCGTCCACCCGACACCTTATTTTGTAAGGTTTCCCCTAAATTCTCATGTTTGTTCAGCAAGTGATGCCTCCACAAATTGGCAGTGCTGTCACGAGGGGTGTCCGGCCGGGCTGTGCTCCACGTGACTTAATGAGTTAAACATGTAACAAAGCCAGTGCAGATACTTTAAGGGCTTTGCAAAAGAAACTTGTTGGATTATATCTAAGAAGCAGTGTGAGAACTGGGAACGTCACACCTCGATGACTTTTTGAAACCCTGTCATATGAGCACAGGTCAACCTTTCCTTCAAATTGTACAAAGTTAGCATGAGGAAAGGCTTGTCATTAAGGGAGTCTTCCTAAAGATCAGGCCTGAAGCATTATATAAGATAATATATAATATAGAGAACAGGTATCTCCTCTTGGGGAGCCTGCATGGGATCCCACTCAGAAGTGATGGAATATTCAAAATGCACTATATGGACAAAAGTATTGGGACACCTGCCTGTGCAATATCTCATTCCAAAACCAAGGGTGTAAATAAGAAGTTGGTCCTCCTTTGCCTCCACTCTTTGGAAAAGGCTTTACACTAGATATTTGAATATCGTTTATGGGATTTGCTACCAAACAGCATCAGTGAAGTTGGGTTTTGATGTTGGGTCATCGGGTCCCTTTCTGTTTGTGTGGCCTATGACATCACAATGTTGTTTATTGAAGTTTCCACATCACAGTCACTTCACTCGCAGTTAACCAAGACAGAAATTTGATACTGACTTGTTGGGAAGGTGGCATCTTGTCACTAATCTCTTCTCTATGACCCGTTCTGCCACCAGTGTTTGTTGCTGGAAATTGCATGGCTGTGTGTTTAATTATACATCTGACTCAGCAATGAGTATGGCTTAATTACCCAAGTCCAAAAGTATGTGAACCCCCCCATTAACTGGTGTCCCGTTACTTTTGTCCGTATAGTGTAGACAGGATGGGATGTATCAAAATAACCCTTACCTTTTTTGGGCTGGATGTTCTACTGGAGTCTACGGGTAAATAGGCAAAAAAGTATGGTTATTAAATAAACTGTCACCCAAACATGAACCCGTCTTGTAACCAGTTATTTTGGACAGGATCACAGGGGGCCTCAGGTAATATGGTTGTATGCAGACCAGGGTATAAGGCTTGATCACACCCCGAATAGGATGTCAGTCCAACGCAGGGCACACAGACACATACACACATATAAACATACACCATGGAAACTTCAGACTGCAGGAAACCAGCACAGCACGGTGTGAACATGCAAACTCCACACACACAGTGGGGAGGAGGGATTTAAACCCCCAAGGCAATGGTGCGACCCACCAAGCCACTGTACTGCCATAGACTGTTTCGCACTTCATTTAGCATTTTTCGCAATCTATACATTTAACACATTTATTGCATGTACTATTGATCTTCTAAAAAGTATACATTTGAATACAAACCACCAAAAATAACTGATAACTTATTGACATGGCAGAGTGAGCGCACGTGCATTTTTTTCTTTTTTTTAAGAATTGTTCACGTGTTATGGCCATGTGTCTCTTGGCCTCTTTCATTAATATAAACGAAAGCCAGATTCAAAGAAGCAGGAGGCACAGAAGTTGCATTGTTTTCATGCGACCTTAGCACTTGATTCATTACCAGCCATTTGGCCAAGGAAGAAAATCACTCATGATGTCATTTTATAATTAAGTTTTGCTTAATCCATTTAGTACTGCTGCTTTTGCAAGCTCCTCAAATGGGAAATCTATAGTCCAAATTATAGCTTTCTTCAATACAGAATGAGCCCAGTGTTTGTATGGGATTCTACTGGATGGGTCTTATACTTGGTGGGATGGGAGGGGGTGCGGGGGAGTGAGCTTACCCTCCCCCTCTTCCTGTTTATATTCCCGCGCATTCTGCCAATGGCAGCATCAGAAAGAGTCAACAGAAGATGATTGGGAGTGCTCTGCTCTCGTGGTACTGATGAACTGGCTTTGCTTTAAGAGTAGAGAGTAGAGGCCCTGCACTAACATGTACTTCTAATGTATTCCTTTATAGTATGGAACACTTGACTTGAATAATGATTAATCCCCTCGAAGAGACAGATACATAATAATATCCCCTAAACATGGAAAATACTCACACTATGAAAATCGGATTAAAAATCCCCCCTCACAGAAATGCACTTCCCCATCCAGGGGGTGCTTGGGGGTGGTTTCACCCAGGGTGTCAAGTGAGCCAGATCCACCACTGTCTATGATGGGTCTGTCAGCTCACCCCTCCTGGGAGGATTGTAGGCCAATGCCTCATGATGACACAGGGTCCTTACCTTGCTGATTCTCCAGATATCCTTCTCAGAGCATCATACTGACTCGCAGCTGAACCATGACTAAAAAAAACAGCAAAGGGAACGAATGAGATGCAGCAAAATTATTTAGCAATGATTATGTTGTTCCAAAACAGGGTTTCCACCAGTAACTTCAAAGGATCAACATTGCATTCCCTAGTTCTTTATCTGATTGGTCGGATATGCTGAGCCTTGCTGTCAGTCATATTTGTGTTATTATTTGTGAGCAACCAGAAGCTATTGATTGGAACTGGAGTACAATGGATCAGTAACTTTAGTAACAGGCCTCTGTGTTTTACTGTTAGTTATAATGAAAGCACATGCAGATACCTCACTAGGAAGCATTTCCTAAAAGACAGAAAAGCAAAATACAGTATTTCTTCCCAGATTGCATAACACACTATTTTATAAACAAATGTCTTGGTAGAATTGTTCAATGTGCGGTGAAATTTTAAAGAAAATTGGCTAAGGAATATTGAAGATAAAAAAGCTATATGTGATTTCTGCTTAGCACATAATAGCATAAGCTTTCTCTATATCTGAGAGACGCAAGATAATAATGGAGTGAACCAAATGGAAAACTGCTGTAGATTCATTTACAGGAAACACATCAATCTACAGATGTAGGTGTCATGCAATTCGGAAAAGATCAGAACAAAACTGATGCTTACATACCTGCCATGGCAGGCATTTCATTACGTTTGTTTTTCTTTAAGCCATTCTTATATATAACCATAATAATTAAATTTAATCACAAGTACCATCTGTTTCACATAACTATAAAACATTAAGGAAATTCTTATTCAGCGGAACGCCATTAAAAGCCAATATAAGCTGAAAAGCAAGAGGCGTGGAGACATTTCATGGTGAATGCATGCAAAAATGTTCATAGAAATGAGCAAACCCAGTCCTTATACCCAATCCTTCCCATTTGTTTGGGAAACTGTACAATTATCTGTGCCCTGAAGGTTACATAAAGATTTTGGCTCCACTGTTCATTAGTAAAGGTCATCCTACAAGAAGGGCAGGCATAATTGGTCTTCAGGACTGATGGCTTTGTAGCCTTTCCCTTCACCATGAGCTGGGTCCTCGGTGTCACATTTCCTCCATCTCAAGCCTACCACTTCATTCCTCAGAGCTCCTACTTCTAAGGAGAGTGAAGTTGCCAGTTAATTGCAGTCTGGCGACATTGCCGCTCACAGGCAGGAACCTACATGTCCAAACTGTCTGTAAGACGTTCTTCCACCCAAACTAGCGGCCATGCAGCTTCTGACCTCCTTTCTTTTGCATGGACTACTTTATTTTGCAATGACAGCTTTTTTAAAAATATGACAACTCAGGCAGAGGATAATGCTTACAATTTTTTACCCTACCAGTTAGGGCCAGTGTACATATTTCATGTTTTATATATAAAAGATGATTGACTGTCAGTACAGCAAACCCAAATATTCAATGTTTAAAAATGGACCAGTTTACATTAATGAGGGCTCATCATTAGTAATGTCGCGAGAGACATTGTTAATGAATGTGCTTAAACTCTGGCTGTATTAGTTGAAAACTGTGAAAATGAGAACATATAGCAAAATACTGATAGAAATGACTACTGTATTTTTATCTTGAAACAGTATTCTGTTTGGAGAGAAGACATTAGCCGTATCGTTGTAGTCTTTACAGTAAGATGAGGTATGCATACAGTAATTTACTATTTAATTTGTTATGAGTTGGCCCCTGCCCGGTGCCCTAAGCTGCCTGCGAGAGGCTCCAAGCCCCCCCATGACCATGAACAGAATAAAGCCACTTGGAAAATGAATGGATATTTTGTTATTATAAAATGCATGTACGAATATGCTTTTTTTCTTTGCTTTACCTTGAGAGCGGCTGAAATCCAGTCCACACACCAATGATTTTGGAGTACAGTAATGGGGAGACAGTTTAGGACAGTTTTAGTTCATCAGGAAAAGAAGATTCTGGGAAGACTATCCGGGGTGATTAAACACTACGATACAATCCACGGCTGGCTGGAGACAGTGCCTCACTTGGTCCTGTCGCATTAGTCGGAGAAAAAAAAAGAGACAGAAGTCTTTATTCTAGTGCGTCCTGTCAATGTGCCAATGAGAGACAGTAAGAAATAAATGAGCAAAAACAGCCAGGTTTAATAATGTCGGAAAAGTTTACTCCAGTAATTGTGTGAGGTTGTTAAAAAAAGTTACAAAAGAGATCAAGAGTATAATACCCGCATGACAAGTCTGCACAAAGGTACATTAATGATGTGATGTTTTTCTGGATCAGTGAAAATCAGAATTGCTTCACAGAGATGTGTGCTGTTCGCTTCAGGCAAAGCATGACATCGCAATGGTCATGACAATGTCATCATTACAGCAATAGTGTTCATGGCATATTGCACTATATTTCAGATTTTTGTCTTTTATATACTGCGTGTTTAGAGTATGTGTTTGACAGAAGTAACAGCATTTTTCAGCTTCCTTAATCTTGAAATGTTGACTATGCAGTGCATTCTCGAGAGCTACTTGAGAATTTCAGACGTACTGAATTATTGGTTCTGAAATGTCTTGTGTTTGGTGTAGACTCTCTTCCAAGGAAGTGCACATTCAATGATTTCCCAAACACAGTGTCTGTCCTGACTGGGGGATTCCTTCCAAATGCCAGGCTCCTGGGGATAAGCAGAGAAATGTGCTTCCCTGCTCGATCCAAAATAGACTGCCATGACATTTCGTCCGCATCGCCACTACAATCAGGGGAGAGTGGATGTCCTAATAGTAATCACCTCCTCGCTGGGTGATTGTGTGCAATCAGCAGCGTTGGGAGCTCCTTGTGTTCAGACATGCTATTGGAAACGCTAAAAAAAATCAAGCACATGCCCATCCCTGATTGTGTAAACACATAAATATTATATAAATCTAAATTTTTGACTTACATCAGCTTCAGTGGACTGAAGGAAAGCCCACACTTTTGAGAAACTTGAATTCACAAAAAAGTTCAGAAACTGAGGAATTTTACACAGACAGTGACATTTACAATTTGTCTGAAGCGATGTACAGCGAAGTGAACGCCACACAAACATACAGCTGTTAAGGAGCTAGCTAAGGTGTAAGAGCAGCCAGACTGAGCGTCCAGTAAGGAACTGGCAACAAGTGTGAGCTTAGCATTGGTGTCAGGATACCCTTCACAAGGCAAAAAACCTAACAGAGGAGTCAGAGGAATTACTGTCTGTTTTTGTTTGTTCATTTTCCTTACTTAGGATGGATGAATTGACATCTAAACAAAGGCACATTTTTTAGTCTTCTGGGAATTTTTTTTCCCCAGTTTAATTGTCTGTCATTGTCTTAAATTCATTCTCTCAAAGTCATACTGTAGGAATGTTTCTAGTGTTCACTCAACATTTAAATCTACAGGAAAACAAACATCTATGTATACAGTATATATACAATTTCAGGACAGATGACGTGAGTATGAGACGGATGTTCTGTTAATAAGTAGTTGTGAATATTCATTGCAGTTAACTGCTATGGTCTTTAATCGCTTTAATGGACACAGCTGTCCAGTAATTTGAACAAGGAACCGCAGAAGTAGGCTAGTATGCTAATGGCTTATTCATTCCCACACCATAATATATATA
>JAACJT020002079.1:0-32211 GCA_009936485.2 Gymnarchus niloticus
CATCATAAAAACTGAGGCAGCAGACTTTGTGAAAATTAATATTTGTGTCATTCTCAAAACTTTTGGCCACGACTGTACACATCTAACTTAAAAACAATGCACCATCCATGTACATTCTAGTGGAAGATGAAGGCAAACGCAGCTGAAAACTCAGCATGCAGCTGGAATAATGGATGGTGGCCATTTAGAAAGAAACTAACAGGACTAAGTGCTAGCCAGTCCCATTTAAATATCATCCATCATCCACCAACACACTCACGTGATAGCAGCATGTACAGCAACACTATGCAACTTCGTAAATGTGCATGTCCACCACCCTTCTCCAAAACAGCATTGATTGTGCTCCTGTACAGATTCCAGTGCAGGTTGTTGTATACTTAGAAACTATCTCAACTCAACAACCTTTAGTACCTTACAATAACCTGAACAGTTCACTACTTACTGATCCATAATGTAGTTTATGGGACAGAGAATTTGGGGGAAGAAAGAAACACCCACCAGATCCACAGGCAATGTATAAAGGTTTATTGATGGCATTAACAGAAATCAAAACGAACCTTGGGGTCAAGAGAACTCAAATTTGTATCCGTTATATTGCAAATACTGCACTGACACAAATTGATGACGATGCAAAAATCTGCTGACATCAAGATGAAACTGGTTTCAGCTGTAGTTGCAGAAATTCTGTAGAGGGTTGAGGAAGTAAACTAACAGCCGTATAATGGGACGGAAAGCAAAACCAAAACTGAAATAACTTGTGTTTAACTGGTCAATGGCAGCCTCACAAAGCGCAGCCTGAAGACATCTCAGGGTTCCCACTATGGTTTTGGTGGAGTTGTGGGAGGCGGGTATGTGCCCCCCCCAGTCCCTATGCTGCTGTTCCCTGGGTCTCCACGTCCCGCTCTGCTGCCTCCCGCTCTTCCATTGCTGCCTTCTTTTGTGCCTCCCGCTCTTCCATTGCTGCCTTCTTTTGTGCCTCCCGCTCCTTTGCTTTTCGTCTTTGGATCACTTCAAAAACCTGGGGAAAAGAGGGCAATCAGCACCCCAATAGGGTCAACAGGTACCAAACTTCTTATACAAATTACTTTACCAGTACTGCCGCCTGTATCATCCTAGCACTTCTCTCCCTGGTGAACTGCATGTGGAATATTACACTAACTGCCAAACAACGTAATGACTAAAAAAAGTTGATTCAGCAGTACTGTTAATTAGTTAAGCAGCTGACCCCTTTCATTCAAAGCAAATCCTACCCATAACTCCACTGGCATTTTACCTGCTTGATCCGCTACTGGGCACATTCAGTAAGCTGACAGAACTTCACAGGAGTAACCTTTGTGGCATTAATCCACATTCTTAACCACTTTGCCACCTGCTGGCCAGTGTCTAGCAGCAGCAGAATTTACACTGATGGGAGGCTCCTTCTATAGTATTGATCGTTGTCATTGTAGTGTGTAATATTCAGCCATGATGTACTGGCTGAATGTAATGTGGATGCTAAGACAGATACCCTCATGCTCCTCCCACCTAACTCAGCTCAGAGATCTGCTATTACGGCCAGCAAGCAGTGATGGTGCTGGGCTATTTGTTAGTGGCACACCTTTGTGCAGAATGCCTTTTTGGCCTTCCACCGCTTCGTCAGTGTCCTGTAGTACAATGGCGGCAGTGTGTACGTGATGCCCAGCTGCTGGCACACGAATTCAAAAGTATCGTAACGTGTGCGCCGGAGGTACTTCAGATGCTTCTTCCGCCGATCGATGGCCATCAGCATGCGGCGCTTGTTGGCTTTATCCTGCCACAACATGGGATCAGAGGTTAGGAGTGGGGGGGGGTCCAACACCATGTGGTGCCTCCCAGTGACTGACTAAGTTTCAGTCAGCTCAGAACCCACAAACCGGCCTTTCCTCAGAATGCTAAAAACTGATAGTGATATTAATTCTCACTTTATACTTTCCAAAAAGGTGGAAAATGTGCATAGAACCAAGAAACAGTGCAGGATTATCTGCTTAACATACAAGTTGTGGAATTTGATCTGTGAGTCAAAAATGCATATCATGGTATATTAATGTCCAAATCAGGGATGTTTATCTTCACACCCACACTTCAGTTGCGGTGTAAAAGAACAGTGTCACAGTGCATGCTGTGTAAACACATGGCTGCAGAGGTCTAACCTTAGGGTGTTTGTGCAAGTGCTCCTGGTAGTTTCGAATCCGTGCGGTCAGAAGAGCCACTGGAAGCGATAAAGGCTTGCGTTACACACTACTGAATGTGCGACACTCACCACAGCCAGCCGATTTTTATGCTATCTATAATTACATTGGCAAACAGAAGTACACTTAATTTGCAAACATCAGGCAGGCCCTGGTCTTTCAGGCAGTGCTTCCTCCCACCCCAGGTAAATGCCTTTGGCCACAGTGTACCTTTAACTTCCGTGGAGCTGCAGTCGTGCTCGTCCCTCCTGACTTGCTCCACCAGCTGCTGCTCTTTAACCTTCAGTCGATCTTTCTGATGGGGGTGGGTGGGGAAACAGGAATGCTCACAACAGTCGCACATTAACTTCAATTTTGCTTTTGTTGTGTGTTCAAAATGTACTATGAGAAAGAGGAAATAAAAAAAAGTCGTCTTACATGACATCCCAGCTCCAGAGATAAAAGCCTCTTGACCAAATCATCAGTCCTGCAAACGCAATGTCATTTTAAATACGGCTAAACAGAAATGAAACACTGGGTTGGTTGTGTACATTTCATGTAACATGAATAAAATGTACAACATGCTCAGTTTATATTAAACCTCTTAAAGAACCCTAATTATAAAACAGCTTTTCATTTGTGTTTACACTTCGCTGTAAGGCACATATTCGAGTTTAAAAGGCCTGCATGTAACAGCATAGGCCACTGGGTAAAAATATTATAAAACATACGAGAAGTGAACACTATGAAAGCAAGACAGACGTGTTAACAAGAGGCACTTCTGCGTAGTACTTCTTCAGCGTCGTGGGGGGCAGGTCGTCGAGTTGACTCGGTGGTGCTGACGACAGAAGCACAGTGGCATGGCTCAGTTCAGTGAGACCACAGCCTCAGACATTAAGCATGACCGGCACACAAAGACATTAGAAACTGGCCATACCTTTCTTTCTCCTCAAAGGTCGTGCATAATGTCTCACTGCCTGTATGGCAAAGTTTTCGCGAGCTGTGGAATGCACCAAAACATGCAGAAGGTGAGTACAACAGCACTCCAAATTTGTCCAACGGGATCTTAAACACACCACAAGGTGCCGCTTGAAAGTTTAACACCAGAACTCTGTAGAATCAAAATCACATTATTCTCAGAACACAAGTTTTGTGGGGAGAGAATAGATATTATGCCAAAATATACAATTTCAGACTTAAGGGTGATGGAATTGTTTTTGACCTTGGAATACAATGCAAACACATTAAACACTGGAATTAATAAAATGAATTTCTCAATGCAAAAAAATCACCCACTCACTCAGAGCTCCTAATCAGCCTCACCTATCAGTTATGGGCTGAGCAGCATTTTCTCGCAATCACATGCAACCTAAATGTCAAACTGGATTAATTTCTGTATTCGGTAAACACGTGGAGCAGGTTAACTACCTGTGACCGGCCTGTCCCCGGTGAGGGATGCAGGCGAGCTATGTTACTATGAGGTGTAAGGTGCTGTCTTGTTAGTGGACACCATTGACTGGGAGGCGAACCTAAAGCTCTCCGGGAGCACAGAGCTCATCGCACCTTTACATCGCTGGGTGAGAAACCGAGAATAAACTGACATTTCCTAGCGACGGAGGAAATGTGTCTGGTCTCCCACATCCTGTTCTCTAACTGCAACAGAGGTCGCTGGCCGCCCTTTAACTCGCCGTTTTCATTACGTCGCTCGAAAGATGCGGAGCGAAACCTTGGACAAAGTCCTACATATACACACGCACCCTTACTTGTAGGGGCAGAAAAGCTCTTAAACCCGTTTAGTGGGTGTGATTATACTGGGTGCTTCGTGTAGAAAACAGGTATGTGTGGCTTGAAAAGGCTTAAAGTTTTCTATACATTCACAATGGGAGTGCCTATAGGAATACACGAGCGCCCCCTGCTGGTAGAGGGTTTAATGTCTCTAAATGTGGTTAAAATTGATCAAATATACATGCTGTCCGCAATCAAATGAACAAAACTAAAGTTCCAGCAATTAAGATTTAAGACCTTTGTACAGACAGTCTGATACGGATCCTGCCGCAGGATCCATCACATCAGACACGTTAACCGCATGTGCAAAACATTAAATGCGGATTCTTCAAGTGAATGTGAATCACTGATGTTTTCCTGTACCACTACGCCGTGTCAAGTACACAATATACTGTTAAGAAGGCGTCGATAGTGGCATATATAATAGTCAAGCACTTACAGATTTTAAGCAGATAAGACACTGCAACTCTGGGTCTAAGTAACAAAATATGCGGATTTTATGAGCAACAATGGTGTACCTTCCGGTCCCCGACTGTGCGAAATGCCGCAGCTTGTTAAAGGTCGAGTGGCGACGGAAAGGCAGGCGTTGCCGTGCAGTACCGAAACGGCCTGTTTTATAACACATTCCGACACAAGCTTGGTAGATTTCAGAAACCGCAACATCGTTCACAGGGACCACCTGAATCGATTACTAGAAACACCGTTACAGCCTAAACGGCATTAAACTAAAACGAATTCCAACTTATGCGACAGGCCGCCATTTTAACTAGACCTAGCAAGCGGAGAAAACGACCTTGCAGGTTGTGATCCAGACCGAAGCAACACACTTCAGATCGGTCGATGACGTATTCGATTATTTTTAATACTTGTCCATGCTTTCGACTGACGAAACTGTTACATCTTCATATCGTTATAAAATCACTCGATGCAAATGAAACCTTTTTTATTGTAAGAAAACAAATTACACATATAAGTATGTACGCAGCTATTTATATAAAATCTCTGTAAGTAAACCATCTGTTCAAAGTAATAAACACAAAACACAGACCAGTAAGATGGTAGTCTTGGATAATATATGTTCCTTATAACTGAGTTATATATACATATGGGAATACAAAAAACTAGTAACAAAAATATATATTACATTCATAGTCTTTTTTTTTTTCCTACAAGCCATACCTCCATGATCCTTAAAAGTATTTTGTTGTGAAAACGGAAGTTTATTAATATTTTGCAGTGTCATTACAAACTGAATGGTGTAGGCTTTAGTCGAAGGATTCCTGTATCTCCAGTGCCCCCAGCATCGGGAAGTCATCCCAGGATGCACAGCCTCCTTCATGATCCTGCACCCCCCCATCACATTCATTGAAGGATCCTGGCTCCACTGCCCCCACCTGAGAAAGTGATGGGCTGGAAGGCTCTTCCCCCAGGAGGGGCTGCGTAGACTCAGACCGCAGGTAGGCTGTGGCTGAGGCCTGGCTTCTGTATGGACTGGCGAAGACCACGGTGACGTAAGGGACCGAGTTCCTGGGCGACTGGTCCCTGTTCAAGCCGAGGGGCCCTGATGTGCAGTTGCCAATCTCGCCACCTTTCATGCCATCCTGCTGACGGTTCTCCTCAGCATCACCATCCTCCTTCTCCAGTACATCCAGGAGATTTAACAATGAAAGCTTCACAGGTGATGGTTCATAAATGTCCTGGACACGATGAATATCCTTCTGGAATTTGACACATGTCATATGAAAACATTCCAAGATGATCCTAATTGCACGGCTTCCAGCATAACACCATATATTTGCTTTATTGGCTAGGCTGTCTCACCTTTGGGTCATATACAATTTACAGTACCGAGTTGTGTTATCAAAAAGTAACTACTGACTGTAGACTCTAGTGTTGTCTCAAAACCCAAAACAGTAGGCCTATGTGGGTCAGAAAACTAACTAACTTGGGATGTTAATTTCTAAATTATTAGTCATCTGTTAGATATTCTTTACCTGATCCGTCTGGAAACCAACCCTAAGTGTGTCAGCCTCCTTCCAGTCCCGAATGCTGCTGTTGGCAGGGTCTGGCACCATCGGCCAAAGACGCATCTTCAGCCTGCAGTAGGGAAAGCAGATGTCACTTGGCAGGCGTACAACATAGGGGCAGAGAGGACAGCGGGGTACAACTGGGGTTTGTACAGGAGCCTCACCTTTCACGCTTCTTAAAACAGATGAATGAAGCCATGGAAACAGGCAGCAAGAGTAGGGCACAAATGAGCAACATGCTCAGCATAATGTCCCAGACATCTAAAAATGAGCCAAGAATAGGAATTTAATCCAATCTACCACCGTAAGTATGTACAACTGGAGGCTTTAGTTTTATTTAGTGTTGCTATTTTTTGAGAGATGTCAGAGTTAACTCAGAACCTGCTGCTTCTGTTTTTATGGTAAGAATGGTTCCGTTCCGACTCCCTCCAGCCGTACTGGCCTGGATGAGGACCTTGTACATGGACAGCGGTTTGAGGTTTCTTAGAGTCAGTCGCCTTTTGCTTGGTTTGACGCTCAAAGCTGAAAGAAAAAAGGGGCATGGTAAATCAGAAGTGAATCAGAAATCGAGGTGGGGCTGTGACTCTATGGCCACGTCCCCAGAGCACTCGACCACAACTTTAGGTACCTTCTACTTGGTCTTCTTCATTCCAGTAGTAGATGGTATAACCTTGAATAATCCCATTTCTGTGCTCCAGTGGAATGTCATTCCAGGTCAGTTCGACGCTTGTGTGTTGGATCTCTGCGACCTGTGGCTGTGGGGCTTCCGATGGGGCTGCCATGTGATGAGTTGACCGTGGTTAGAATGAACTCCCAGACCCATCTTCATCTCATCATTTTGGTTCCCTTCTGCAGAGCAGCTCCAACAGACATCCCATCGGAATACCTAATCCTCTGGGTGTCAATTACTGATCTGCCTCAAGTCTTAGAACCATTTTTGCTTTTAAGAACTGCCTGCCCTCAGTCCACATTTAACTATAATATGACAGCTGGGATACAGGTGACCTTATCAAAATGCAATTAACTGAGCGTTTGAAGAACTGCAGTAGACAAGGAACCTGCAGTTCTCAAAATTGACCACAAGAGGGGAGGATTGTTTCAAAGTCTGCCATGTTATGCAAAAAATGGCAGCAGGCAATAAACAAAAAAGTTTTTGAATGGAAATAAGTTTGGTTAATACTGTGCCCCATCTTATCACCACGGTACTGGGCATTCTGAAGACAACGTTTTCTGTGAACCCACCTTTCTGCCGGGAGTAGGCTTCCACTATGTTTGGGGAGCCTATGCCATCGTGATACTTAGAGTACACTGAGATCTTGTAGGGCCGATATGGTTCAAAATGATCTGTAAAGGGTCAAAGTAAAACCAAAACAAGGTTATATTGGTGTTATCTGGTACCTGTTCGCAATATAGCCCGGACAGGTGGCTTTATGCCCTTACCAGCGATGAACAAACTGGATTCGTTCCTGGTGGCCTTGCCAAAAGAAAGAGAGGAGAGATCCGTCTCCAAAAGTGGGTTCCATTCGACCGTGAACCCAACCAAATCTGGGGAGTCTGGGGCAACCCAGGTGACAAGGAGGCCACCATATCTGGCGGGAGAGGCTCTGAGATGGGAAACAGGATCCAGGTCTGGAGGCAGACAGAAGAGGACACAGAGAATCGACACACCAGAAAAACAGTCAACCCCGGGGACAGGGGATGGACCTCAAGAGGCCTGTACCTGTGTGGTGGTACACGGGCACCCATGTGGGTTCCGACTCCCCTGCTGAGTTCCTGGCTGTGATGCCCACCCTCTCAGCTCCCCAGGGCAGGCTGAAAACACAGTGATCCTTCACCGTGTCACAGAGTGCATCTACCCGCTGCCTCTCTGGAGGCCACTGAAGGAAGACGTGGTAAGACATGTTCTTGCCATTGGCTTGGTATTGGTGTGATGGCTGTGATTGGATAAAAACAGGGACGAGGTGGACAAAGTCATGCAGGGTTTGTAAACAAGTCTATTTCATGTTATTGATACATTAATACATGTGTTAATATTGCATTAGTTTTAAGCGAGTCAATGCAGCTGGGGGCATAGTGGTTAAGGGCATAGATTTTTAATATAAAGTTCAGTCACCTTCCAGAAGAGTAGTGCCGTGCGAGTCCAAGATGGATCCCCAGAGACTTTTAGCCATGTTGTGAGCTGCCCAGTAGGAGCTGGGTTGAGGGAGGAGAAAAGCCTGTCAATCACAGTAAGGGACAAATCCAGGGAAAAACTTGCTGAAGTTGTTTGGGGGAAGGGGGTGCTCACCTTTCTCAAGGGTGGTACCAGGCCAGGGTTTGCTCCAAGCACTCCAGGGTCCTGGTGGGTAACGAACTCTAACCCGGGTGTAGTACTCTGTCCCATGCAGAAGGCCACACAACTCCACCTCCTCCAGGTCAGCTGGGCTCTCCACATGCTTCTGGAAATGTCCGGAATAGCATGTAGAGTCAGTTAACTAAAGCCAACTTTAGGGGCCGAGATTTCAGTCTGCTTTACGATGTGGCTCCTTTATTATTAAGCAATGAGAAGCCGAAATGCCTATTTTTTGTAATCATATGTGAATTTTGATTTCTGAGGACAGAAATTGTTTTGCACACTAAACATAGCTGAACCACAAAGAGCCCAAAAACAATGTTCTTGATGGTAATCAGCTTCTGTTTATTCTGTTATTTCTTGTTCATGCCTGTGTCCCCACTGGCCTCTCACTCATAGTTATGCCGGGGCTCTTGCTATTTTATATGCAATTATTCTGCCACCTTAACTTGCTGCTCTGCTCATACACATTCTCTTTCCCCAGCACCCCTGTCTTTGGGGTGCTTTTTTCAGAGGTTTAGTTTCAAGAGATCCCCATATCGTCTGCTGGCCTATCATGCCCTCCCTCCACTTCAGCTGTCCACACTCACCGGCTTGCTGCCTTCTGAGCCACCAAAGCTGCTCTTCAATCCTGAGCACCTAAATGCATCTTCAAATACCCTGCTGTCCTCCTAACTGTTATACAACATCATTGTTTTCAATTGTACTAATGAATTTCTCCTGCCCGGTGCTGGCCAGAGGAGGATGGGTTTCCCCCTTGAGTCTAGTCAAGGGAGTTTTTCCTTGCCACTGTTGTCTTTGGCTTACTCTCTGGGGACCCTGGGCCCGGGTCTATGTAAAGCGCTTTGTGACAGTGCTTCTTGTTAAAGGCGCAATACAAATAAAGTTGAATTGAAAAATTGAATTGCGGTTTCCCTTCTAGTTCTCTGCTGGTTTCACTTGAGACGTTTGGGTTTTAGACCTGGTTCTGTGTACTGTACCATTGCTGAGGTCCACCGCTGGCTGTCCTGGGCCTTTAGGCTTATATCTATCTCCAGAGTCACTATCACCCAGGCCTGGTGATCGGAGAGCCTCCATCGAATCTTCAGACAGCTAGTCCTGTGAGGCTCCGCCCACACCGCCATCACCTCGGGAGGGTCAAACTGGGCTGGGGGAGGAGAGAAGAGAAGCAGAGAAGGTGCTTATAATCAGTGTTTGTCTACAGAGCTGAGATGGAACTCAGGCTCTCAGTGGGTAATATCAGCCACTCCATCTGCACTTCAGACACTCCAGAACATGAGAGAGACAAGCCACTGTGCATGGCATGCTAAGGACCACAGGGTGGTGGGTTCAAATCCCAAGTGGGCTATGGTGGGCAAAAAGACCTTACTGTTCCTACTTGGGGAGGAATGAGCTGAATAAGGCATAGGGTTTAACCTGTTATCGTGTTGTTTTTTATTTACTAAAATGCTGAAAATACTACATTTGCTTATGATATTTTTCTAAAACAACGGTTTTTCAAAAACCGAAAAACATTACTGTGTATAGTATGATTTAATGTTTTTTCTGATCACTAAAGAAATAAATAGGACATATGGATTTTTGTTCCTTTAAAGAGTTTCAAGAGCCAGAGAATGTGAAAATTATTGTGATGCCTGTGATCTTTAATGATTTATACTTCCATATATCTCTAGCTCCCTTTAAAAAGCCAGTAAAATCCCCCCTGTGTCAGCAGTTTACGTGGGGGCATATAACACTCATTCAGACTGCCAAGGCTGGGGTGAACCAGTGGTAGGGCTGCTTCCGAGGAGATGGTACCCGGGCAGCAGATGTGGGCGGGATGGCTACCTACCATTCTCCATGGGGTCTAGGAGCAGAGGCTCAGATGAAGCCTGACCCAAGCTGTTGGTAGCTGTCACGAATATACGCATCTTGGTGAAGAGAGAGAAGTCTACTCGCGGAATGACATAGGAGTGCACCCCCTCAGGCAAAAAGTAGGTCTTCTTCTCTGCCCTGGAGTGCCTAAAGGTAACAGTCAAAGCTTCCAGGTAACGGGAGACACACAGCAGCAACTGGCATCTCTGTGCCCACAACCATTTAACTCTCCTGCAGTGGCTGGAGGGGTCACCTTATTTCCGTGTGGAGGACGTAGGCTGTGGGAAGGAGCGTACTGGCCCCCGGTGTCCACTTGCAGGACATGGTGTATGGCTTGGTGAGGTTAGTAAGGCAGCTCAGGTTGTAGGGGGGTAGCGGTGGATCTGAGTGTTAAAAAAACACCACAAATCAAGACTTCAGTCTGGGGCTCACTGTGACTCATCTGGGCTGTGGACCCAGGAGTCTGTAATGAGTTAATGTAAAAAATGATTGCATCAATGCCTAAACAAATGAGCAGCAGGAATGTTATTGAAGTTAATATTAATACATAACAATAATTGAGTATTGATTACTCTTAAAGTTAGTGTAAACGGTTGGTTATAAATGATTTCACTGATCCCGAATGACCTAAAATGATGCCAGGTAATGACTTACATCCTGCTTTGATTTCCACTCCCCCCACCACCTGACACTCTGTCTGAGTGCGGACACAGCATGTTAGATGCCCCCTGGTATCTGTGAAGTTGGGCATGACCACGCCATAAGTCCGGGTGCTCTGATTGGTCACGGCTCCCTCTGGGAGGGTTTGCTCATTAAGGTGCCACTCGACCTGCACGTCCTGGCCCTGTGCCAGGGGGCAGTCAGCACTCAAAATGCAGGAGGCCGAGACGGTGGACCCAAAAAGCACTGTGTAGGCCGGAACCCGGACCTGAGCACATGGGGATGAGCCCACAGCTGCAGGGTCAAGACAGAAGAGGAAACCATTAAATACAACGATCAACCTAGTGGCTGGATCATCTCATACTCATTCATGAATAGCACTTCTCTATGATTCAAGTTCATACAGTGCTTTTAAACAGCCTGTTTACAAGATAAATCAGAAAAGCAGGAGACTGTTTATTGTAAAATCAATCCTATATCTGATACAAACTTACTCCTAAATAATGGCAATCATTTTCTCTAATTCACACGAATTACAAAGACTGGGCTTCGTAAATAATTCCTATTGAAAAAATATTAATATTTACACAACATTTTTAATGTTCCTGATTTAAATCAGATCTGGTGATTCTGTGTTTTTCTAACTGGCCATTTGTGTTGTCCCCATATCACTGCATATTCTAACCATTATGGTCTCTCCATCAATTTCCTGTTCTCACTCAGCCTTTACCCCCTCGTTCGCCAGTTTGTTACCGACAGTTACCCTGCTGAATTGAAAACCCCGGCTATAAAAAGGTAAACATGTTTACAACGGAGCATCTTTTCAAGCTGAGTGATGGAAAAACAGATGGAACACAAGGTGGGTGCTCCAGGGGGTTCCACATCTTACAAAGACCACCCTAAGACAGCAACAGTGTTTTCTTTTTGTGTTGTTTCTTTAGCTAAGCAACTTGTCTGGAATTGTAATACTAAAGGCATTTTTATTTTTAAAAGGTAGTTTCCTCAGGGCAGCCCAACCTGCATTTCATAACCTCTTTTCCTTCCCTGACATCAAGATAGGACACTTTGAAGGTAACGGCTTTTAACCAGATAATCTCACTAATAGACATAACACATGCCGTGACATGCAGAGTAACCAGTCACGGGGGATTCTGGAAGAAAGCCGTCAGTCACGTAAAGGGTGACAGTTCTTGGGAAACATTGTTCTGCTTCTCTGAGCTATCGGTTAAAAAAAGTGACCAAATTCATTTCATAACCTGTGTGCTGGTTGTTTCAAAATGTTAACTTTGTGTTAACCTGGTAAGGTATGTGTTATTTAATAGTGCAACTAGTTTAGTACACCTACTTACCATTTTCAGGATTAATTACAAATGCTAATAATAGGCCAACAGCTTTAGTCAGTAGTGATACCATGGTAATGACCTAAAAGCAAAAAGAAATTCAGTATAGAGTTAGGAATGAACCAGGAATACATCATAAATGCAATAATTTATATATAATTTATGTACTTTTATAATCATCCAGTTTACTGTTATTTTATAATTTTAAATAGTTCATGTATTGAATCTCAATTTCTTGTTGAAAATTTAAATAGCAGACTTCCTGTTATATCACTTGCTTGCTTTAGATTTTTTTTAACATACATTCAGTAAAATTGTTCACACAGACTTGTAATTGATTTCTCCTTTTGTTTTACAGCACGTCTTGGGCATCCCAGGTGTTCTTGTCCAGTATAGCTGTGTTCATACAATTTGTATTGTGTATGATCAGAAAAGATTAATCACTTTGACAGCCGAAACGTGCTTTCAAAGTGAAATGGCATCTGAAAATTGCCCTGATTCCATGGCAATCAACCAGCTCAGCCTTTATCGGTGTGTCGTGTCCCTGGATCGGCTCGATCCACCTTCACCGCAAAACCTGCACTGGATAAGCGCTCATGGAACACAGACGCCTATTTTAATATTTTATATGCAATCGAGCGTTCATCAGAAAATAGCTGTAAACTCTTGAGGAATATATTTTTAATGAATAAACACAGTAAAGTGTAGAATAAAGTTTAACAATTTTTAGAATTTTTACAGACTCTAAATCTCGGAAGATGTGGCATTCAGTACAGTGACACAGCATACCATATCAGATTATGCGTAAAAATGCCTAAGCAGAGCTGTTACCCCACACGTGTCTTTATGTATCCTGGATATCTGACGTATCATACCGCAAACCCCGCGGGGCCCACGCTCATCTTCAGCATCGTTGATCCGAATCGCAGCCACGGCTGCCTGTTCTTTTTACCTTTTCTGCCTAGCTCAGCACAACCTGCATTGTGACCGATCATTAAAGGAAAAATATCGTCTAAAGAAAAATATAAAGTAACAAAACACAAACAATTAATAAATAAAGATCATTAATACCAATGTATCCAGACACGGAAGATTTATCTTAAAATACTAATCACATATAACATTAAAGATAGCGATGGATGAGCAACGACGTCTACGGCTACGATGTCTGATGAATGACCAAACGATGGGAATGGTCGGAATTGCAATGTAGGCAATTAAAACCCTAATCAAATTCATTCCCCAATCCGGACGGATAGAAAATGTATAAAATTTAATTGCCGCATAAATTTACCCACATATAATACGAACATTTTAATTACAGTATGGATAAATATGAAGTTTGAAATTTTATGGCAGTCTACAAAAACAAAAGTACCCATGTGTACTGTAATAACGCTTCGTGTACAATGCAATTAGCTAACAAATGATTACAACATAATAAGCAAACCTTTATTAGGGTACAGTGCAATTAGCTTAAAAATGATGACGTTCTTTGACTTTTGACTTTCTCATGACAAAGGTTCGGTCGTTCTTAGAAAGGAGATTAAAATACAAGAAAAGCTGCTTAAATGAATCTACAGAAGCAGCTTTCCTTAAAAAAGGTCTGGTATCACTTTACTTACTATCATAGGTTAAGCTTCACTGTGGTCCAGAGCCAGAGGAAGAGCAGCAAGCACAGTCTGGTCAAGCTGTCAACATTGTATCCTGGAAAAGGGCAATGGGGACATGCAGTCTCTCTTCCTCTTGTGAGAACTGGTAGCCCCAGGCTTGCGTTATCTCCACGCTGAAGAGTGTGCAGGGTGACAGTAAACAGTCAAACCACATGCTTGTGAAACCTCATGTCCTTCTATAGTTGTCACAAGAAGGAGCTGTGGGTCCTGATCACGCTCCTTTTGTATGGCATTATAACAATGTATGAATCTTTAAACTGTGGGATTTTTTTTTTTTTTTTTGAGGTTTGTTCTAGAAAACAGGTTTAACCTGAATTCTGACTGGGGAGATGCAGGGGTTCAACAAATCATGCAGCCTGACTTTCAGTTCTTTCCAGTCAGGATTTAGATTTTGTGTTTAAGCATAGGATTTATTAAACCTGCTTTCTGGAATGGACTCATGAACCTTTCTTCCCTAACACAAACCCTAGGAAATGATACTGACATTCAAATATTGTCATTGTAAACAAAGTTGAGGGTGGTGCTTCATTGAACATTTTAGGTGTAAGGTTGTTTTGATAACTCAGTCCCGGCGGAACGTTTCTATTGGCTGGATGTAGAATTGGTACAGTAATGCTGGTTTATTAACCCAACAGCCATTGCATGTTTCAGATCAGATGCCTTGGTATGGGATAGCTCTGTCTTCCCTGTGATGAGTGGACCAGAAGCAGGCCTTGAGATCCAGCTGGCCAGAACTGGCTCAGCTCGGTACTTTAATCGCTGGGTTAAAGGATGGTACAGAGAGGGTGTGCAGTTCCGCCTGTGTCCCCATTGGGTGTTGACTGTGGATTTAGTGGGCTCCCCCTTGCTGATGAAATGGCCCTCGGCATCTCTGGAGAACTGGGCTCACGTTGGCACACGTGCAAGGAGCCCAGCGACACGTCACCATGCTGCTTTATCAGCTGCTCACATAAAGGCCACCCTTGTCTTCGAGCTGTGCTGCAGTTTAAGCTTCACGCTGGGGGGGCTTATTTGCACCTGACCTTAAATGTTTGATGCTTCCTGCAGAATGGGTTTAGAAAGACAGGAAAAAACTGTTTTTTGAAGGGATTTATTCATACGTTAATGCATGTCATGTGAAAGGCAGTATGGTTTAATGAACTGGGATGACTTTTACTGCTTGTCAGTAAAGGCTCTATACTATAATAATCTGTCAGTTTTTCACAGCAAGAATGTTATTTCCATTATTATGATAAAATATTTTAGGAAATTTGTCTGATTGTACATTTCAGACCTCAAGAACTTTAGTATCAGTACAAAATAGAAGCGGGCTTTAAAAGGAGGATTTCTTCATCTGCCAATAATGTCATTTTTTTCTGACTTCTAGCTGTGCAGTTGGACTTCCCTAGTGTGAAAAATCCTTAGCGATTCGGTACAGTTCCATTCTAGGCACCGACCAGGCCAGGTGCCATCCAAACCTGGACTATTCTCACATCAAGTTGTTAAAAACAGTCTAAAATGTTAATGATCAGTAAACAAATCTATCTTCCCTTAGCCTGTCTCCAGTGTACCAGACCATCAAAGGACACCCTTGGACACTTTAAGGGCAACTTACAGACACCAAATGAAATTCCCTGATCACAACCTGAGAGGACCCACACTATCCACAAACACAGAGAGGTGGGGTTCAAGCCCCCAATTTTGGAGGCACCACCAAGAAACTAAAATAACAGCAAAATTACACCAATCTGGTAGTCGGCCCCTATTCTAAAGGAGGTTTGCTCAGCTGGACTTGGAGGCATCACTCTAATGCGCTTCATGGCTCCTGCCATGACATTCCATCCCTTAATGGTGACATTAATGGGCTTTTTAATTTATGAGGGGTAAATGTAAAGAAAACGAGACAGACTCCTTTTAACCAGTACGTCTAAATTTGTTTTGTTGTATGAAAATCATTTTTTTGCTGTTTATCTCTGAACTCAGCCAAAGAGAAGCAAAGTTAGTTAGCTAGCTCTGTCACCGTTGATTGTATGTTTTTATTTTTGCTACCAAGCCATCTTACAGTAAAGTTGAGGTTTTGGTTGCTGACTGTAATGAAAAATGAGCGAACCTAGCATCATTCTTAATGAAATATATCAGTCTTCAAGCATACAGTAACTTGCCTCACTTACCAGACAGCACCTTCAGGGGCTTTTTTCCACTGGCTAAAAACCATGTTTTGGGACAAGACCAGCAATCACCCCACATCTGTGAGCCTGATAGGTATGGTATATGAATTAGTCCATTGTTTTCTGCTACTTCTGCTTCCTGCTCTGAGTCACCCAATCCTCAGCTTACAAATCACCATTGAGAATATGACCCACATGCTGGCATGATCCAGAGAACTGAATATGTCTCTGAATTGAATTCTATTTTATTTATATAGTTCCTTTAACAAGAAGCACTGTCACAAAGTGCTTTACTTTCTGGGGACCCTGGGCTCGAGATTATGCAAGTCAAAGGCAACAGTGGCAAGGAAAAACTCCCTCAAGAGGAAGAAACCTTAGGAGGAACCAGACTGAAGGGGAAAACCCATCCTCCTCGGGCCAGCACTGAGCAGGACAGATTCATTAGTACAATTGAAAATAATGATGTTGCATAACAGTTAGGAGGACAGCAGGGTATTTGAGGATGCAGTTAGGTGATCAGGATTAAAGAGCAGGTTTAGTGGCTCAGGAGGCAGCAAGCCAGTCAGTGTAGACAGCTGAAGTGGAGGGAGGGTATGGTAGGCCATCAGATGATACGGGGATCTTGTGAATCTAAACCTCTGAAAGAAACACCCCAAAGAGGGTGGCACAGGGGAACGAGAATGTGCATGAGCAGGATTGATGGGTCTTGGCCACTCGCCTCAACTGCTTCAGTCTTCCACTAATACAAATTTTCATTCGTACTGTTCTACAGACATGGTTTTCCAAGACTGCCACACAAACGCTATCCCTATCATGAATATGGGAATTGTTACATTTCTCCCAGTATTGTTGTTCTGGCTTTTTTTTTTTTTTAATTCCTCACCTGGACCAACGAATGCAGATCACCACAAAGCAGACTTGCTTGTAAAAGACCTTCTATACTGAATAAAATCAGATGACCCGACTGACAGAATGGGGCACAGTGGCTCAGCAGGTGGTGCTGCAGTCTCACACCCCAGGGCTGTGGCTTTGGGTATAGGAGTGGAGACAGATTTAATGCAACGGTAGGGAGAGGGAAGAAATGAAAACAGCCTTTTCTCTGGAGCTGATACTGAAAACAAAACTTGTGCCAGGTCCTAAAAATGGCTGGGGGGGCAGAACCTCATCATAAAATTGGTAACAAGGTAGACCTAACCTGGCCTCATTCCAGGACGACCAACCAGCACCCCACACCTAAAAGCCCATGTATGTAAAATGTATGTTCTAAGAGTATTGATTACAATTGCTTGTCAAGGACAATTTTGCTTAGTAGTGATGGAGAGCTATCATTTATACTACAGGAGGCTCTTTGTTTCAGATAACGGAGCAGTTATGACACAATTACCACAAACTTAAAAGTTAATTTTTTCGGTTTCTCCGTGGTGCGTCACAAAGATTACGACACATCCTCGATGGAGCAATCACTTTTCCAACTTCTGGCTCTTCCATAGGTCATCGAACAGAGAAAGGCCCATTTGTGACACACAAAGCCGGTGAGAGTATCTGAAGGCCGATATAAGCCTTCACGTCTCATTTCTGCTGACGCATCATCCTCAATTAACAGGTCTTATTTTGGAAATTAGTATAGGCTTTTTTTAGAAAAGCAGAAGGATTTAAAAAAAAAAAATTGTCATACATCCGCTTTTAAGTGATTCAAAGGCAACATTCTGACTGGTTCTTAGTTGTGACACCAAATCTTTTCCCTTATCTTAGGAAACTAAGAAAAACAAATCAGTATTGACAATGAGAAGATAGAACCATGACAGTGAGCACAGTAAAACAGTCTAGCTGACAGTAAGTAATTAAGGCAGGCCCACAAAGAATACTGTGAATTCACAGCTGACTACATGAATGGACATTAGCTGTTACATTGTGGCTGTCTAAAGGGTAATTTCACCCTTTTGTCAGAAAAATGCTGAGCTTTTCTGTATGTCATTAAGTCCACAGAATCATATTTGCATCAATCCATCATGCACCCCACAGTTTTTCAAGGAAACAAACAGATGCCCTGCAATCTTAAACTGGCAGTAAGCTTTAGCAATTTTTAATTTCTGTGACTCAAGATGTTGGATTAGCGCAGGTATCCCTGCGTCCAGAGCCTGTCCCGTTTTTCCACTTAGGCCAGGCTCCTAATCGCTTCATTGAAATAATTATTGTGACAGTAGGCCACCTCACCTAGCATTTCAGATGAACACCAGGTGCTAATGAAAAGATATTCCTGAAGTCATAGGATTCTGGCCCCGCTGGACCCAAAATCAACTTGCACTGGTTTAATTAGAGTAGGGAAATGTGTCAAGAGAATGATGAAGAATGACAGAAAAGCACAGGCAGCAAAATGGCACGGCAGCTGAACGGAGAGGGAGAGATGGGGGGGGACCAGGGCACACTTCTTCTTGTGAAGCTCCTCAGGGTGGGCTGTTTGTCTGCCTTACATGTGCGGCTCGTCAATATCTGGCAGTGGTATGACGAAGAGAAATATTCAGATAAAATGGTAAATTGAATTCCAGCCAAATCAGCCAGGACCCTTAACTGTTGAAGAGCAGATCGGCTTCGGGGTGGCTGGAAAGTATTTTGACCTGTAAATGACGCAGAAGAGAGTGGTCTTTCTTTCTGAGTAAAAAACCACCACCTTATGGCTTTTACCAATAAGACAGAGAGTGATTAATTGTGGGGGATTTCTGTTTTTGGAGAGTGATTGTTAACCAAGTCACTGGTAACTTGCGTTACAGAAGTGGTACTTGTTATGCCTTTTAACTTCAAACTACTCCAGTTGCCAGAACGCCAGGTGAGGTCTCAGGAATGTGGTAAGCAGGCAGTGAATCTCACAGCTGTGACTGTACTGCCAGCTCTCCTAGAAATGACAGCATAGGATCCGGGCGCTCCAGAGAGAAAACCACTTACAAATTGGTGGCGGTGGGGTGTTCTTTAGAGGCTTGATTCAGTATGAATCCTTCACCTGACTTTGAAGTCTAAGGGAAGGCAGGACAACAGGCTGAGTAGAAGCTGTGTGGTTGGAGCAGGGAGATGGGGGAGGGCACCTGAGCTAAAAATAAGCTTGGAGGTCATGTGGAGGGCCAGAATATTCTAACCTTCTCTGAGCTTCATTACCCGGCCACCCATAAAGCAGTCGCCTGTCCTCCCAAAAGAAATTGCCTCTTATACAATTGTTAATACCACCTTGAACCCTAAGGTGTCAAGCAGGTCCACAAAGAAAAGCTTGTTGGCTCATTCAAACGGTAGAATTACTCTGGGTACAGGGTGTCCACACCAAGATCACCATGTTGGCATGCAGTTAATCACCTCAGTCATGGCGAGTAAAAGCAGCCCACTAAAGACGGCCACGTGTTACCAAAGTGAAGGGACAGAAGGTTTAACAAAAACTTAATCTACGAAAGGAATGGAGGGTAAAATACTCACCAGGAATACACTAGACACTCATTAAAGAGACATTAACTGATTATGACATCGTTAAGACGTTTCACTTGGTCTTTTCCTTTAATCAGCAGTAACGAAGGGGAAACGTTCATCCTGTTGGGTATTACACACCACATTTCAATGAGTGTGGGCTATAACTCAGAGGCTATGATGTGCACGATTGGTTTCATGATGAGACTGGGATCTGGAACGGAACGGGGCTCTGTATTTCACAGTGGCAGCCACTGTATAACAAATCAGAGCAGGACTGTGGGACCTGAAGACCAGTGCAGTCAGTACTGCTTTATTTTGAGGTGCACCTGGGGCTGGCTGGTCATTGGTGCTGATGACTGGAGAACAGAAAACCCCATGTGAAGGATTATTAGATTTTTTTGCTAGAGGAACAGACTTGAGGCATAGCTTAGGAAGACTACATTACCCACACTACCTTGGTGTGTCTTGAGGGGGGTGGAGTATTACAGCTCTCCCACAGCCACTGCATTCGCAGAAGCCTAAATTGCAAACAGGAGACGTGGGTGCTGCAGCCCTGATGCATCAGTCTCCCCCTGTCCACATGAACTAAAAACCAACAAAGCTAGCTTCTTACAGAGGGACACTTGGGATTGTTGGCTCTTGAATCTGCCACCTGCTGGTTACGTCTCCATACTGCATCTCACTGGCCGAATACAGCATTCGAAATGAACCATGGAACAAGAACACAATGAATACAGCACTGAACGCGGGTGTCCCTGCATGATGTAGCGAAGGGTTACCAGAGACATCTCATTATCACTACTTTCACGGGCCGCCTCTTGCCTTTCCGAGTGGAACAAAGTTTCATTCTACCACAGTCTGCCAGATAATGAGATATGGATTTTGGCCTGCCTATCTGTGAGACACTCCTGCTCCTGTTGCCTGGCTATCGGAAGCATTGATCACTATGACGACTTGTTACCTGTGGTAACTTCATGTGACTCTAACCCTCTGGTCGCTCTCACGATGATCAGGGCTGACAGAGCCACTTACAAAGGCAGCTTTTGTTACCCCTCGCTTCGCCCCACTATTCCCCCACTTGGTGACAAGCTCTAGAGCTTACAGGGTGTAAACTTCTCACAGCTGATGGCACCGAGCTAGGGGGGTGACGGGTGGGCCACAAGGCAGCTGTGCAGACAAGATGAGGATTCCACACCTTCGGCTAAGGGTCTTTCTCTCCCATCTAGTACCTGTCAATGACGCCTTGCAAAGGAGAATGGGCTTTTGAACTCCGTTACACCACTCCCCATTCCACCACTGCAGGATGGTGTTCGTGGAGTATTGATTCAAGAGGCGAATTGAAAATATGAACATGGTGCTGCAGAGAAGCTGTCTAGGTGAGTTAGCGTGACCTGATGGGGGTCACCTTCGGGGAGAGGGGGGGCTTTCTGACAGACACACGGCGCTAAACGACCAAGCTGACCCTGAGTTAGTTGCCAAGGTGACAGAGTACTCAGATGTAAACCGAGTCAAACCTGATGATGCAACATGGAAGTGACATCATTGGAGAAATGGCAGAAAACTACAAAACTCTCCCAGTACAGATGTGCCTGTCTGCCCTGATGCATAACTAAATCAATTTGTTACAATGGCAATACTGGGGATGATACCCCATACCAGTAATGCAGATTTGATCTCAGCTGTTTTCTCTACATAGCTAATACAGGGCTTAAGTATTGGTTTGAGTGCAGATATGGAGGAGGGTGATGTCAGACAGCCACAGACTGAACAATCAGCCCCCCCACCATTACATTAAAAAAGTGCTTCAGCCACACTGCTAGCAAAGCCACTTAACACAGCTGCTTGATCTGAGAGTGATAAAGGAAGACAGAACACCTGACTAAAGTCCCTCCCCACCCCCGCAGCCTGTTCCCCTCCTGGCCTGTTAGATGATAAAAGCACAACCAATACAATAGCTTAATGCCACCTTGTTGATGTTCCTCAGATCCATGCCAATGAGTATCGAAGCTTAATAGCTTTCATCAGTCTTATGGTCAGTCCTGTTTTTTTCGGGGGCCTGGAATTTGCTGGTTAATAAAATTTCATTTCTCTTTCCCTATGAATTACACATCAGTAATCTTTACTCTAGCAGCCCACATCGAGATGTCAAATCAAGGCCAGGATTTGAATCAGTGCATCTCTTAAGGCTAATTAATTGGGAGCACCAGTGAAATGAAGCCTGGTGCACAAAGCAGGTTCCTCACACTAGTATTAAAACACCTTGGTATAAAGAATGGGCCTCAATCAGTTGAACCAAGCAATTAGCCAAACAAACCATGATTAATGCAATTAACATAGAGGCAAGTAAACAACCCTAGTTTAGATGCT
This sequence comes from Gymnarchus niloticus, assembly GCA_009936485.2. Lineage (NCBI taxonomy): Eukaryota > Metazoa > Chordata > Actinopteri > Osteoglossiformes > Gymnarchidae > Gymnarchus > Gymnarchus niloticus. The sequence continues at coordinate 21,819 of JAACJT020002079.1, forward strand.
CGTTTGGACAAAAGCTGCTAAAACTCCTAACCATTTTCAAACAAATCTAACCCATACAAAGTAGTGTATGTATTATATATATATATTTTTGCTACACCCTGTGTTTGCATACGGTAAATAGAGACACTTAAAGGGCCAGGAACACAAAACAGGAACTTTGTAATGACAGACAGCTTCTGAGGCCAACTCCTTTCTTAAAATACAAAAGCACATGAATACCATTCATTGACATGCTGTGGAACAAACTAACTGAGCTGGCTTTTAGCTCTCATGAGCAGTGAGGTGGTGATAACATCCCCGGTAAGCCATAAGCTTCACACCAAGACGTTTATCACAGGCCCTGTCAGCCATGCTGCAAACCGTGGCTAACTACCTCACCCCTTGTCCCACCACTCGCCACCCCCATTGCACTTTGAACTCACGCTCGCACCTGGCCAAAGCTATGTCAAATCAAGGCTAATATATAGACTGCCAACATCTTATGTGTCCGCTTACCGATGGAGACTAGAGCCTGATGGGAAGTGATGTTCCTCTGTTGGTAAAGGATGGTGGGGGTGCTCTTACCAATTAATCAAGAGTCACAAACAAAACAGGCTTTTTGGTCTCTGCTTGTTTAGTCAAAGAAGTTAACGTCAGGACACAGGTAGGGGGGGACCAGTACTCCTGCCACAATGAATTAGCACAGAATTTCACAGCCCAGTTAAAAGGCAGAGAAACAAATCCATCTTTATTGGTACTACTGGAAGGACACCAGAACATGGTGTGATCATCTGCCTAAAGATTGCCAAGCCTGTGATATTTGAGGAAATAAATGTTACTGGACAATCCCTGATGATACATCTGCACAAACCATATTGTCATCCAAAAAAAGAAAAGCAAAACTAGCCAATAGATGGCACTCTGGGACCACAAGCTATTACTCAGGGACATCCACCAATGTGGCAGACTAAAAGTACATTAAAAAAAAAAAACAATTCACATTTCAGTGCTTATTCCACATCCACAAGCTAATTTACAAGACGGACAAGTAATTCACATCAAGCAGTCCAAGCCAAGCAATGGTAGAGCTGTGTAACGCACAGTACTATGAGTGTTGCCAGCCGGGTCTGGACCCCTGCCCCAGGGACTGAGCACTGCTATGATAATCCCTCCTTCAGGGGAAATTTCTTTCACGTTTATGAGCTGCTTTTGTAAACAGGGCCATAAGGTGACCCAATGGCTTCCCTAATTACACAAACCAGGGACAGTCAAGCCTCAATGCCAAGCTTGTTTTAATATTCCACCGCATGTTTCATGATGTGTAACATTACAAAGCCCCCCCCTCCCAAAAAAAAAAAAAACAAAAAAAAAAAAAACAATGAACCAGCCTGACAGATGTTCAGAGCAAAAGAATACAGGGAGCCAGTGGTATGGTGATTGAGCACCTACAGGTTGACTTCAGCAGTACCTGTTTAAAGCCCAGGTACAGAACCCGCTGCACCCTTAAGGTCTTTGGTCAGAACGGCACTGGAACTCAGCTGAAAACTTGACATCAGCAAACATAAGTGATTGTTTAAACCTCATTTCATCATTGGGCATTCATAACCTACAACACTAGCATTATGGCAGCAAAAAAAAAAAAAATCATGTAGAGCACAGATATGACAAAGGGAACTTATTAAATGGGAGGCTATATGAACATGCAATTGACTAATAGATATGCATATGTAAGACTGGCAAAATATCCCCAGATCTTTTCATAACCACAATGAAAGACCCATCCTTATACTTTCACAAGTCTTGATATAAAAATGCATCACTGTACTTTAGGAACAAGCACTACTTGCATACACTTTCATTTTATTGAAGCAGTTGTACAGCATTAATATTTTTGCATGCTGGCACATGCAGTGTTAGTCTTTATAAACTCTGGAGCAGAGGATGTGTAAAGAGACTAGGCAACCAACAGCTTAAGCAACTTCCCTCTACCCTCACAGGGCACTGAATAGTTTACAGGCAAAGTCAACATGCACACGGAGGAGAATCAATGAGAGGTCCCATTAGAAAGAATAGAGCTGATTTCCCTTTGGGATTTTAGCTTTTCATTTACCTCAGGGCTATCCAGACAGACTCCAGCTCCTTCTGGCTAACAGAGAGCACGACTGACACAGTCACTCAATCTTAAAGGCTGTGGACTTGCTGACTGCCTCAGCATCTCCATAGATGAAACACACAGGATCCTCCCAGCTTTAATCAGATTGGCTGTGTACCTTATGGATTTTTCAGTTCCCCGTTTCAATATTTGGATCGGTGTCCCACCCCAGTGAAAGATTTTAAAGAGCTGACAAAAGCCTGTTATGCTACAACCTATTTGTGCCCCTGGAAAGTCAAAGGGCAAATCAGGACTGAAAGCAGGAGCTAAGCTGTGGAAGACACAGGTCATTTGATGACAGCAATGGAAGGATTAAGTAGAGAGGTGGACTCAAGAGGACTAGATGTCTGTCTTTCAGGTATCTGAACTACAGTACAAACGGCACCCAGAGGATCATGCCTTACCCTCACCAAGCCACAAAGCTCTTAAACCATCTTTACAGCCAATATCCAATCCACGGGTAATTTATTCAACAGTACAAACAAGGCACCATCTTAGACCCTGCATTACTTATTAGGGAAGAGTCCATTATGAAGTAATGGACTCTGATGGCTCTGGGTACCCTGGGTCTGTTGATCAGTGATGTGGCCAGGTTCCTCAGATCTGTTTGGCTCAGAGAGCTGCCCATATGTCTGAGGAAAGCTAATGTAGGAGTCAGGAAACCACAAGGCAGGGCCTTGCTGATAGTCCCCCCCCCCCATTTTCATTGAGAGTGCCTGTAGCCAGGGTGAACCCAAACACTTCATGGGTAGATCCCTGCACAATGGTCACATGGTTCTGTGACTGTTCAAGTCTGACAGGTGCTGCTTCACAAAGGAGAGAATAGGAGGAGTCTTGGGCAGGATGGGCCAGACTAGGGTTCTTGCTCTGGAGTGGAGGAAACTTTTCACAATTAAAGTCAAACACCAAGGTCCCAGGAACACTGTTCTTAAAACCATAAGGGTCACGCATGCCAGTTATTTGGGTAGTTCCTGGGAACGCATTGCTGTAGAAAGGCAGTTCTTTTGGGTTACAGTTTTCCAGTTGCTCCAACAGGGGAACATATCTGATGGAAGCTAAACCAGGTTTGACCTCATCTGGAGCAGGCCCCCAGAGAGGATCAAGTTTCACAAGCCTGAAGTCTGGCTCATAGTAAATGAAACCAGCACCTGGACTTAAACCAGCATAGTTGAAAAGTGGATTTGTCAGTCCAGTCACATGCTGGATTGCTGCAGGCTTATAGGGGCAGTACATAGTCACTTGTGGAAGTACCACCCAGGAAAGCTCCATGGTGTCAGCCCGCAAAATATCAGGGCCATAACAGCACCTAAACACAAAGCTGCGGTCACTCACACCCAAAATAAAGGGGTTTCCCCTCAGGTGGAATCCCTGAGGAAGCAGGGGCTCAGGGAGGTCAGCTTCACTATGGGAAATGCCAGAAAGACCACCAGGAGCATGCTCAGAGTGCTGAGCTAGAAAGGCCAGACAAGAAACATACAGGATATCAGCATGCTAGCCACAGGAACTGAAACATATAAACAGCAACTCTCACCATAGCAACAAGTCAACTATTTGTATTTTAACTGTAAAGTTCTTTGACACAAAAGCCAATGAAGGAACATGTTCACATCTCACCTTTAGAAGCAGCTGCACAATAAGACCCTCCAGCTGTTGTCAAATGAGGAAAAGACAGGCTGTGAAACAGAACAGAATCACCATAGCATTTCAGCTATTGATGAAATGCATTTGGTCACCAAGATCACAAAGGAACCAATACACTCCAAAAAGATCAATATTTACTCACAAAGGGCACATACATCTCAATACCTTAGCTATACAACAATAACTTGCTTTATAGCCATATTCCATTCCCATAAACAACACATTAAAACCACTTTTCATACAAGTCTTATTTCAAGCCTTTAAACACATCCTACTGTCTTTGATCACAAAACCCTCTGTTAATCAGCACCCTTTACCCAATCAGCCGTGATCAACCGATTACCAGCTGCTGGCAGTTATGGATGTCAAAGAGGATCTCTGAACTGCTTAACGTATTAATTCAGGGCTTCTTTAAAGTTTTAATAGCACTAACATGCTCTCTGATTTGGCAGTCCTTAAAGTTAAATATGCCTGCTTGTCTGTCAGTCACACCCGTGAGATTTCCGATTATAATCATTACCATAATGAAAGGGTTACCCTTTTAGAGTTTAAAAAATGGAATGGAAAACAGACTTCACAAGCTGCCAGGTTGAAACTGCTGTGAAGTTAAAGGTTTCTGACACACTTAGTATTCTTCTGGGTAGACAGATCACCTTCCACAATTCAAACACCTGGAGCTTCAGTTAAAATCTCCCTCGATGTGTGACTGGGTGATTACTCGAGTGTACCTCTTAAGGTGTAGCTTGGCTTGAACTCAATGTTTGCAGAGGTAGGCTGTTGTGGTACACAGACAGATGGGCCATTACAATCTATCACATATGGCGTATATATTTTTGAAACATGTTTCATGCATGTTTACTGCTTTTAAATTATAACTGTATTAACCATGCATCTGTTGGCTGTGCAGTCCATGCAAAGCAGCAGCAGTGCTATTCTGATGCCAGTATGGACAGAATATGCAGAACGATACGATTAATCAGCTTGCAAAAAACATACAACGTCAGCTTACCAAAATGTCCCACTGGCATCAGCTGACTATACTTGCTTTCATCTGCTATTATCCAAAATGACAACATTTTCATTCTTTACTGATACAGTTGAGTTTACCTGCTTTGTTCAAACAACAAAGCCCTGTACAAGTTTTCATCCCTTAACTGTGTGGCCCACTAAATCTAAAACCATAAATCCTACCAGTTCACTAACCCTTAAACACTAAGTCCTTTCGTCCCCATGCTTTTCCATTTTCTCTGCTTTCTTCCCAGTTGTTTTCTGAAAACATGGCAATCCGTAGCAGATAAATTGGCCAAATTTCCAGAGATTCTTCAGGTGGAGGTGTGCTTCGACAGTTCTCCTAGTTATGAAAACCTGGAGATTACTGCTTGACTCACCATTTTACGGACGCTGAGGCAACTCTGGACAATACTGGCACGCTTTTCTCCAAGTGCTAAATCAATTTGGTCCTGATCCTGTTTAAAGAGCCGGATTTTTTTCCTTACCTATGAAACAGGTGATTCACCAATTTATGTGATCTTCTGGGTCATTCCCCATGAGGATATTTAGGCATTTTACAGTGCAGAAGCTCAGTGTTAAACCTCCTGAAAAATAACCCCCATCCAAATAATCTCAGCCATTTTCACAAAGCTGCCTCCTTTTGCTGTGTTTGACTCCGTTGTTGTGGCAATTTTTTTTATTTTATAGTGCTATCTGCGTTCTCATTGTTTTCTTTTGTTGTCCATCTTATGAGGTACTGAGCTACAGATCAAGTGCGTCCCCATGAGGTAGGTGTGGGGCATACAGGGGATCTAAAAAGTCTACATATCCCTGCTAAAACTGCAGGTTTTTGTAATGTAAAAAAATAAGCCAAGATAAACTAAGTTAGATCTTTTCTCACCTTTAATGTGACATTGTAACAAACAAAATTTTTGTGAAAAACAAATGTAAACTATTTTGGAATTGGGGCTCAGTGGGTAGCACTGCTGAGTCAAACCTCCAGAGTTGTGGGTTCAAATCCTGCTTCTGCTCCATCTGCGTGGAGTTCACAATGTTCTCCCTGTGTTTCTTCGGGTACTCCAGTTTCCTCCCATGGTCCAAAGACACGTGATGTCAGCTGATTGGAATCTCTGAATTGCCTGTAATGTGTTACTGTGCTGTGCGATGTGTTGGAACCCTGTCCAGGGGGTACCCCAGCCTTCTGCCCCGTGGTGCTTGGGATGTGCTCCAGGCCCCCGTGACCCTGGCTTGCAACATGGATGTAACTTTTTGGGGAAAATAAAGATATTTAATAACCTGGTGGAATAAATGTGCAGAGCACATTAATACTTTGTTGATGCACCTTTTGGTTTTGCAATAGAGCACTCAGCCTTTTTGTATAAGAATCTATCAACCTGGCACATCTTGACTTGGCAATTTTAGATCCATGAAACTGCAAGGTATCTTCTGCACATAGCCCTCTTCAAGTCATACCACAGGTTTTCAAAAGGATTGAAATCTGGGCTCTGACCGGGCCACTCCAAAACTTTGATCCTCTTTTTCTACAGGCTTTCCTTTATTGACTTGTATGTGTACTTTGAGTTGTTATTATGCTGGATTGTGAAATTCTTCATCTTCAGAGGCCTGCATGTTTGGTGCCAGAATAGATTGGTATTTGGAGCTATTCATGACTCCCTCCACCTTGACTGGTGTCCTTGTTCTGGCTGAAGAGAAACAGTTCCATATGGTGATGCTGCCCCACCATCCTTCACCATGGGTATGTTGCTTTTTGGGTGATGAACTGTATTTCCTGTTAATCAAACATCTTTTTTCATTGCAGCCAAAAAGTTCTACCTTGATTTCATCAGACCATAGTACATTTTGCCATGTTAAGGTGAACGTACAGTATGTATGTTTCGCCAAAATGTTGGTGGCCTTGGATGCTTTCAAAGGCCTTCTGTCTTGCCATGTTACCCCACAGCACAGACTTGTGAAGAATTCCAGAGATGGTCATCACGTGTCAGGTGCAGCACTGGTTTGATATTCCTGTAGCTGCTTCAGTTTGCTGTAGTGCTTTTGCTAGCCTCCCTGATAAACTTTTGTTCTTTCAGCAATTTTGAAGGGATGTCCTGCTCTTGGTAATGTCACTGCGATGCCCCATTTTCTCTTCTTGCTGATGATGGCCTTTACAAGATTCCATTGTACATCTAATGCCTTGGAAATTATTTTGCAACCCTCTCCTTTGCGGACCATGGCTTCATTATTTAGCTGGAATCTTACAGAAACAGCTGATTTATGTTGGGGGTTAATCAGGATCACTATAATTAGTTTGGAACATGGGTTCAAATATGATTTGTTAATTTTAACACAGACACAGGCCCTCCTAGGAAAGAGTGTTCAGACTTATGTAACCAACTTTACATTTTCTATTAAATTTTTTTTTTGAAAAAAGATTCCATTTATTATTCACTTGAATTTTGTTGGTTGTGATATCACATTAAAGATAAGAAATGATCTGGGATGGTTTATCTTGGTTTAATTTTTTTACTTCACAAATTATAACAATTGTAACAGGGGTGTGTAATCTTTTTTGATCCACTCTGCAACCCAGATACAACCAATCCAATGTAGAAATTAGTATTTAGATCCCAAGCTAAGTGTGAATAGTATATGACACTGTTTCCCAAGCGGTTTAGTCCACCTCATGCTGTGTCCTATTGGGCAGTAACTGAAACCTCAATTCACTCACTGTTGGTTAAAATTCTATCCGCCTACGAGCCAGTGATGTGGATAATGCTCTTTTGCATCACCGGTTGGAGGCAAGATTTCTGATTCTAAACACGACCTGGAGATCGGCTGGGTTTATTTATCAGGATTTACCGGAATTTGTGGATGCAAAATTTGGGTGAAAGTGCTGTCACGTATGTGACGTTTACCAGCACAGTAAAAAGAAGTATGCATGTCAGCTGTTTGTATGCAGTCATTCAGGTCATAACGTGGGAGCAGCCCTTATGTAGCCATGTCATTAAGTTGGGGCCATTTTACTGCATGGGTCACCATTCTCACAGTGATGATAAAGTTTTCTCATGTATGCCGTACCCACTTCAGCCCCACTGTGGCCTCATGCCGGGGGATTTCTGGTTTGTCTCCAGGCTCAGCTCTGTGTTGAGTTTACACGTTCTTCTGTGTTTATGTTTGGGGTTTTTTGGTTCCCTCCTGCATTAAGACAGAATGACATCAAGTTGTACTGGTATCTAAATTTTCTGTGTTGTGTGTGTATGTATCTCCTCTAAGAAACCTACATCCCTTTTAGAGTCTATAATATGTTCTGTGCCATGGTTCATTTCATAGGCCCTGTGACCTTAACAAGCTCTTATTGAAGACAGATGGATAGATGGATTTATGAATATATGGATGGATGGATGGATGGATTTATAAAAGCAATGAAACACCTAGAGTCATTCCACATCAAGGAGATGGACAAGTTCGTTCTTAAAACGAGTCTGAAATAAGAGTCTTTATCAGCATTGAATACCATCACCGCAGTTGCCAACATGCAACCTAAGTAGATTAATTGCATTCCACCAATAAGAGCCATCTCATCTAAGCACTTCATTCTAGCAATGTTCATCATTATTAGGAAAGAGCCAGATTCATTTTGCCATCACTCCGGTGACACTTTACATACGAATATTAGGGGTTTCACAACAAAAAGTGTGTTTAACAGCAAAGAAAAAAAATAAACTAAATGAAAATGCAGCCGATCTGTGAGCCACCTCTGTTCTGTTGACGTCTTGCTCCTACCATGTACGTACGATCATGACGTGGTAACCAAGGCAGCAAGGCTAAGCTGTGTACGGCTAATGATTCACTATTAAAGCACTGCCAAGTGGCTGTCGGCTTATTTAACAGCTTTTACGGTGATCTGTGGAGCCGGGAGAGGTTCGCTGTGACTTGCCAAGCTCGTATCGCCTTCTAGGATCGCCATGAACATGACAGAACATGTCAGGGAACACGGCCAGGATAGGCGCTGACGAAAGGCTGAAACTAACCTGGGGAAAAGGCAGGAAGTAGGCAAAGGTAGCCTCAAATCTGGTATTTTGAATTATGCTCCTGTGATGCAGTGGCTCAAGCGTAGCATCGCCTCCTCTCAGCTCCAGCATTGGGTGTTTGAACCCCAGCTGTGTAATCAGTAATGGAAGATGGATGCTTTGGTAATTATACTTGAAAACCAATGTCTATATTACCTTTGTATATTTAAAAAAACATGTACATTATAAATACAAAAAAGAAAAGTTTTCACATTTTTTTGTGAAGGTCACCATCATGAAAAATGAGCATAATCACCCCTTGTCTGCAAAGAAAAAGAAAATGAATTTGAAATTCTTTTCTCTTCTTCTCTATCCCAGCATGCTGAAATGTGGAAATCCCTCCTTATCATAAAGGTGAGCTTGACGTGATGGGAATCCATGTCGTATTCTGGAAAGGTTCCCTTTTCCCTTTTGACTACACCGCAAACCAAATTGATGGTATGGTTTACGGAAGCTCCCTGTTATCAGGAGAGCACAGGCGTAAGGAGAGGAATTACAGCTGTCTTTTATGTTTTTTGACAAGAGTGCAAGAGAACACACAAAAAATGCTAAGTTGCAATTTCCTGCCTGAACTACTTCTTACTTTATTTAAAGTCTAAATTAAAGCAACAATCTGGGAATGCTTAATATTTCAATAATCTTAAAATTCTTTTATGTAATTATTCTTATTATTGTTATTCTTCCTCTGTTCGAGGCAACGTATTCAATAAACACGTTAACAAATAATTGCAATTGAATGAAACGTGACTTTTTTTAAGGCTCCTTTTTAATTTATATAGAATTCTTACAGTTACTGCAGCCAAAAGAGCTTACAATATGAAGAACAGCTTGCCCGCATAAATGAACTATTTGTAGAAACTGATAATTAGTTGTGCTAATGTTAATTACAGACTGAAGAAGCAATACTCGGGGACTCGGGTGGGAGCCTTTTCAGGGTGTACACAGAAATCACTGGGCCTTCTATAAGATCTTAGTCCTAGAAGTCTTTTTTGCAGATCACATGATCTTATTGAAAGGTTAATATAATTTTTTCCCCATTAGATGTTATTCTTGTTGCTGTGTGCCTCGAGTCTGTTAGCATTTAAATCTGGATTGATTTAGTTACTGTATATAAAGCGTATGAGTAGCATTTAAGGAACACTCATATACATGTTTATGCATTCAAGGGGGGCATTGTTAGCACTTGCACCTCCAGCGTTGGGGGTTCAAATCCTGCCTCCAGCTCTGTGTGTGTAGAGATGGCATGTTCTACCCATGCTTTGCAGGTTTCCTCCCGCAGTCCAAAGACATGCAATGTAGGTTAATTGGCATGTATAAATTGTCCCTGGAGTATAACTGTGCCCTGTGATGGATTGGCACCCCATCCAGAGTGCCCTGGGATGCCCTCCAGACATCCCCCACAACCCTGCACAGGATTAGCTGGTTTGGAAAATGGATGGATGGATATATATTTAAAAATACAGTTCTCTCGGGTTAGCAATACATATTTCTTTACAGTTGGAGGCACTGGTTACTCTTATTTACTATGATCTGATGTCAATGATCGTCCATCCATCCATCC
>JAACJT020002079.1:32311-59593 GCA_009936485.2 Gymnarchus niloticus
TCCATCCATCCATCCGTCTTCTACCTGCTTATTCTGCTGGGGGCCTTGGGATGATAAACAATTTTGATTAGACATATCACATGGATCATATCGTGTCAGGCTCTAGTGGTAACAGCATTGTGCCACATCTGCTTACTGATCTTTTGGAGCAGATAAAAGATGTGGAACAGTCACAGTGGATCTGACAAAATGCCGCGAATATGTCATAACCTAATTAAAAATGTAATTCTTCAGAAAAAAGCCGAATACATGGTATGGTTTGGAAAGGGTGCGACTTCTTGTGATATTGTAGAGAAGGGGCAGCGAGGAGTAATAATTCACCCAAATTATTCCTGTCAGTACTGACGAGTTAAACAGGGGTTTGATTTAATTCCGTAATAACACGTTGACCTGTGGCCTGGCCCAGTGCTTCGGTAATTAACGGGGTTCCGCATTATTCAGAAAGTAATACTGCATGCAAGGGAAACTCAAATCGAACATGACATAAACCCGGGGAGTGACCATGGCTGTGTGTGGAGAGCTGCTTGACAAATGGGGGCTGGATGTTTCATTGGGGGGAGGGGGGCAAGATTATTTGAGTCAAAGGTCATGTGGCCAAAACCTAGAATCCTTTTCAGATTTTGGCCAATATCACGTAACAGCTGCTGTGTCTCTCAAGAATCTGAATAAAAGTAAAGAGATAAGATTTTTACCCTCCTTTCACCTTCAAACTTACCTTCTTTTCTGCAGCTGGCAGTGGAGAGAAATGTTAACGAGATTCTGCTTTCCAGCCAACAGAGTCATATATTGTTTTTTTCTGGATGTTTCTGTCTGGACTCTGAGGACAGAGGGGTCAGAGTGGGGCAGATCGATGTGACGAGTCTGCTCAGGTTACTGTCAGGGTGACTAATTTTGCAGTTGGGGCATTGAGAGTCAGTGTGAGTTGTGACCTCACAGGAACGCAGCTGGGGCAATGTGTTGGCCTTCCTGAACAGGTGATTACATTGCTTTGAAGAGATGGGAAGATGAGAACAAAAAACACAAGAACCCTTTACTGTGAGGCAGACTCATGACGTAAATACCAAAAACCTGCAACTTTAATGAAGAGTCCCGCCGTAAACGACACCCTTAGAGCTCAAACTGTGGGCTGAGAGGCAGTATTTATATCTCCCGGTGCTTCCTCACCAGTGATGGCTGGATGACACTACACCAGAGCTCCCAGTAAGGGCTCATTTCCTGCTTCTCTCTGGATCCCTGTCAGATCAAGATGACGGTCAATGAGTTGGAACCACTTGAACAGGTACTTTCAGGGGGTGCAGATGACCACCTCCGGACCCCTCTCTGCCAACTCTTATGGCCATCAGACTGGCACTTTTACCTGAGAGACTGCTGTGCACAGTTTGAATTTTAATCAGCTGGTGAGGGGAGGGCGTGAAGGAGAGAGAGGGGGAGAGAGGGAGAGAGAGGGAACCCACCAGTTTCCCTTCACTTTGCTTCCTAACTTCTTCAAAAACAAGCATCTCCATGCACCTCCCAGTTCCCATGCCTGCTCCACATTCCCCACCTGACCGTGGGGTGTGAGGTGGGAACAAACTCATAACAACTGGAGCTTGTCACTGGGAGACTGCGTGATTGGTGGTAATGTTCGTCTTGCGAAGAGTGGACATAGGGCTTAGTTAGCAACATCTCTGACAGATGTCACCTCCATGGAGAGCTGAGCTTTCAAGAAGATGCGATCGGACTTCAGCACGTCCTTCCTTTCCCGCTGCTGACTCCAACATTTCTGTCTTTTGGTTTGGTCTTCCTCACTGGTTCTGTTGATCACCTCCTCAAACAGAGGCCCTCACCCTTCCTCCCTTCCTAGTGTTGTGTGGTTCCTTACAGTATACTATGATGGATCTGTGTCTCAAACAAGTCAATGTATCTGGCATTTCTATGATCATGTCTGTCGGCTGCATCTCATGATACCTGGTTTGTGGAGAAACCTGAAACCTGTAGAGTGGACTGATTCCTGACTAAGGAAGGTTTTGACTGCTATAGCCTGAGCATTTGGTGTGCTAGTCAGACACCGATGTGGAAGCTGAAGTGAATTTGCTGACAGCTAAGTTCCAGTGGTTGCATGGTGTTCACTTCGCTGAGGGGACGTCTTTGATAAAGCAGGGGAGCGGATGGGATTGACTGGGACCCCCAGGTGGTATGAGTGCCAGGCTATAGGGTTATTTATAAAGAAGGGGTGCTTCTGTTTATCACTGATTCTGGACACCCACAGGGGTTCATGTCTTGCCACGTGTCTGTGATGGAGCATTGCAGTCGAGTAGATTATCTGGAGGAGGAGGCAATTCTATGCTTCCCCATGCATTCACACAGCCATTTTGAGACAGCAGCTCAAAGCAGTCACGTTCCTCACATATACACATATACTGTGTACCTCTATTTGCTATATGACTGGTTCCTTACTAATATGTGCTAACTCGTTAACAGGAAGAGCATGCATATTTCATATATCATTTACAGGGCCTTTGTATTTCACCCTCCCCATCCATTACTGGGTACTCATAAGGTGTAGGCATCTGACTGTGGGGTGGCAGTTTTATTGATCAGATCACTTTGACGGAGAGGAGGCCATAAAACATGTTACTCTAATGCTAACAGCACCATGACACTAAGCTGTCAATGCGGCCACCTCATAGTGACGGAATGAGCACTGAGGCTGTATTTTATTTGAGGCTTTTATGTCCACTTAGACCTAAGAAAACAAGGAACACTTTCTGGGGTGTCTGTGACAGAAAAATGCAGCCCACCCCTGTTCCCTGCAGCGACATTATAAACCTGACCCGAGCCCCCCAGGTGATAGCAAGGGTTTTGCCTGAATGGGGGGGCGGCTGCCCACCTGCAGGGGAAGCCTTAATCACTCTCCATCTGCTCCATCACTGGGGGGCTCATCCTTCTGTTCCCTGTCATCTGCTCCATTCCTCCCTGGGCCCCCATATACATCTGCTCTGCCTGCCGTCCATGGATGGACTTATTCTGATAGCATGGAAGACAGAGTGTCTGGCCTGAGAAATGTTGTAAATTTGGGCTGGATTTTAACACAGGAATATAAAAAAATGTCTAAAATCCAGCACCTAAGCCCCAGCACCTGGTGGTTCTCTCAGAAGGGGGATGCAGTCAAATGTTTCTTTATTTCATGTTACATCCCAGGTGTCATGGTCCTAAAGTTGGAGAGATTCAAGGTGAACAAAAACCACACCCCCCAAAATTGACACAACTAACAAACCTTAACCCTGACACACTGATTACTAATCTGACCCAGACTGACCCTTAGGAACTCCAAAAAATGCTAAAAAAAAAGCCAGTTCACTCAATAATAATAATAATAATAATAATAATAATAATAGGAGATATGCTAAGGCAGATTGGCATGGTCCCTCCTGAGGGTTGCTTTAATGAAATGATTCACAAGCATGATGAAAAGTTGGAAATTATGGCCTAATCTGTTAACAATCAGTTATCTAAATAAGCAAGATTTTAATGGTCATGCTCATAATCATCATCATCGGGTCATGTACTGGCGAGGGGCTCGAGATGCACATCCAGACATCTGTGATTCAGCAAAACGCTCAGGGTCTGCTGTGTCTTTATGTAACAGGTTTGCAGCAATGCAAAAAATAAGAAATCACTTTTTACGGAAGATAGATAGATAGATAGATAGATAGATAGATAGATAGATAGATAGATAGATGAAATTTTACCACAGCTTATTTTACTTTAAACATGTGTTAAGAATTTTAATTGATACTGGAACAGAACAATTTTTAAATCTATTTAATTTGTAACAGTGAGTACAGTAATTTGCATACTGTGAGTACAGGACATGCGAGGGGTCACAGAGGATTTTGTCTACCTGTTTCAAAACACACTGGTCAAAAATAGACTGAAGGTTATGAAACTCTTTCTGACCAAACCTCATTGCTGTCTGGAGTCTCTGGACCAGATGAATCAGTTTTGATTTTAAAGTCACAGGAAGGTGCTCAAACCAAGGAGTTATACCATATTTAATTATGCTCTCTAAAACAGCCTGATAAAACATCAGCATAATGTTTTGATTGACTCCATATGGGCGCAATCTATGTAAGAAATACAGTCTGTGTACAGTCAAGAACATGTCCAGTCAACATGAGTAATCAAGTTAAAGTGCTATTGATACAGACACCAAGGTATTTGTATGATTGCTCTTGTGTGATTGGCTGGTTGTTGGATCGGAGGACTGTGAATATCAATTTTATCAGGGTCAAAAATAATCTGTCTTCTTTACATTTAAAATCAGATGATTGGAGTCACACCAATCGTCAAACTGCCTGACTGCTGAATGATAGATATTCAAATCATCATGCTTATGAAGTAAGCTCAGCATTGCCAAATCATCTGAGTACTTAAAAATACGATTCTGTGAGTGTTTGGATGAACTCTCATTAGTATACAGAGTAAAAAGGACAGGTGAACTAACACAGCCTTGTGGCACTCCAGTACTGATTGTTGTAACTTGTGATAAACTATTGTTAAACCATTGAACTGAAAGTGAAATGAATTTTTAAAATGTAAAAGTAATTAGCATTAACCAATCCTTTGATAAGGAAAAACTGGTAAGAGTGCAAGAAAGAGGACACTTGAGAAAACTTGAGATGAATAAACCAAATGATGTGTGAAAATAAGACAAGACATAATCGAGGACAAAACAGACGTGGATAAGACATAGCACTGTTTACATAAAACTGGCACTTTCTAGACACAGAACTTACGTTTAAAGACCCAACTTGAAACATGTTGAGTCTATATGAAAAGCTTTCGTTTGATAATAATTGAAGCTTTCTGTTGTGAGGAAGGAATGAAGAAGGACCCTGTTGGGCTTGTCTTCTGTTTTGACCTGAAAGGATGATGTACCATGTACAATTTCTGCCATAAAAGTGGCAAAAGCAGAGTCAACAACGGTAACAGTCACGGTTTATAACGCCACAGAAGCAGGCAGTAAACGTGAAACTGGTAATACGAATTGAGTGGCGGTTTCCATATCTTTTGTCTATAAGAGCACGTCAGCACAGGCAAATGTAGGTGAAATGAGTGGCAAGGGGTCTGTATCTGGAAGGTTCACATCCCACAGCAAACAGAGTAATCATATCATCATTGAGTCCTTGAGTAAGGCCCTTGACCCCCCTCTGCTCCTGAGGACCTGGCTGACCCTGTTCTGTGACCTCGAATGTATGTCATGTGAACTTGTAAAATCATTGATCCAAGACAAAGGTGAATTGGCAGCTGGGAGAGCACAGCAGTGTAGGATGAAGCCCAGACGTTCCGTGGCTGTCCACAGCATGACAGATTACCTCCACTTCACCGCGATACCGTTGATCGTGCGCCGGCAGCTGGTGGCTTCCTGCTTCGCTTGCAAATGAGGATTTTTCACTCGTTCATCACTGATGTCGGTAAATGCAATGGCACTTGAGCTGACGGGGCAGAAATCATAGTAAGAATGGGACAAAACCCTCTCCATGTCACTGTTAGCAGACAAAGAGGAGTCTTTCAGGATGCTGGTAAGGCCCATGTTTGAAGGCAAGTAATTCACACACCCTCCAAGTGGTGTCATGTCTTCAAGGTTGAGGGTTCAAATCCTGCCTGTGTGGGTTTCAAGCAGAAGTGCTCTTTCATTCCCCAGTGAGGTTAATCTGTGTCTCTAAGTGTGTGAAAAAGTTCCCTGGCCTCTCGTCAAGGCTGTCTGCTCTTCTCAGGCTCTCTTTGACCCTCTACTGAATGTGCTGTTGGAAGATGGATGGACAACAAGCACATCGTCACCTTGATAAAAAATGTGCAGAACCACCAAACCCCACAGGATTTTCTTTACTGCCAGATGTTTGGACGTATATGAATTCATTTTTGTGAAAATATCTAAAGAGGATCTAAATATCTCAGCAACTCACTCCATCCATGGAACCTGGAATAGGGAAGGACATTAAAGATTATGAACTGGTTCTCTGACAATCATCTAATTAATGAGCCTTGATTTGGTAGCCACAGTAGGAAGGACTCCTTCCATCCTCAGAGCATGTAGCCACCCTGTGAGGCAGACAACTAGAGGAATGAGAATGATGGGTGGACATAGTGAGCTGCAAACTGTCCTCAAACCATGCAGTCCACATGGTCTTTGTGCTACTTCTAGTGATCCATGTTAAACTTTGACGTCTGATGACGGTGTCTGTTAGCCAAACACTCTACAGCTTTTGGGACCCAAACTGAACGTCTATAGCAGAAAACCTTTGTCAGCTCTTTAGAGTTTTGGTACATGCTTTTTTTTAAAGACACAAACAACCTCTGTAACAGCTGTGAGTATTCTACACAATATTAAGGCAATTCATTTAAAGTAACATGGGAGTATCCATCTGTCTTCCAACCTTTTATGCAGTACAGGGTCACAGTGAGCTCAGAGTCTATCTCAGAAAGCATAGGCTATAAGGCAGGAAACATTTAGACATTAAGGATGTCAATCAAACACAGAGATGTGCCTACAGACACATCGTGAGCAACTTAGACTGCAAATTCAATTCAATTCAATTCAATTTTATTTATATAGCGCTTTTAACACGGAGCGCGGTCACAAAGCGCTTTACATAGTCCCGGGCCTACAGTCCCCAGAGAGTAAGCCAAAGGCGACAGTGGCAAGGAAAAACTCCCTCCCAGCTTACAAGCCAAGCAATACACCAAAATATGCACTCCATACACACAAAGTGGGGACAGGATTTGAATTCTCTCACATGTAGTCAGTGATGCTACCCATGGAGTCAGAATGACCCCATTAACATGAAACGAAGAAAAGTGTATAAAAGTATAAATTCATAATGATGCTTCTCATGCACAAAGCATTGGCAACAAATTAAAACCCAAACAATCCAGAAAGAAGCAAAATCAGTTTTATGTGTATAGAAACAAAAACATTCAGGGGTACAGAATTTAAGAAGTGCTAGTGTTCAGTGATAAGGTGCCAAAAAAGACAGTCATGTTAAAGTATTCACAGTGCCGACATATTTCCAGGAATAATGGGGAATTATTCCAAACGGAGGGTAAGGTTCCCACTGGCATTTCTTTTGGCCATTGGCCACTCTTTGTTCCACATTCCTGTGCCAGGTCACCCCAGTACTTGGAGCAGCTAGGGGACGTTCTGCCCTCGTCCCAATTTCAGTGGAGGATGGGGATTTGGCAGGGGCTGCACATTTGAAAGCAGGTGTGGATGTAGGCGAGGCGTGGGGGACGTCGTCAAGATACCAACAACATAGACCACCCGTGCGAGTTGGGTCGGAGATCGACAGGACAGGTACAGCTACCTATCCATGAAGGGACAGGAGGCTTGTCCTCTTTCCAAAGGGCCCTCTTGCTCAGTCACCACAAACTGATCACCAATGGCAAACACGGTTCTTGCCACCTCGGCCCACTGTTGGCGGGAAGTGACGAGGATCATGAAACAATGGCGGTAGCGTGTCGATATTCACGGTCTGCTTGCGGACGGGTGCAGCGGACCGCTAAATTAAACCACCGTGTTCGGAAGGAGAGGGACATGTCACAAGCGTATAAAAGAACTCGGACATGCTGAGGGCAAGGGGCTGGGGGGGGGCACAGAATGATGATTTCATTATAAGACTAGCCCACAGCTCACAGCAATGCTGACGCACAATGCAGGCATGCACGGATGCACACACACACACACACACACACACACACACACACACACACACACACACACACACACACACAACCAAACGGAACGTAATTGCATTTCTTCATCGAGCCAGGGCGACTCTGTCTGGATGGAAAATTATACGGGGCTATCTTTCATTGCCAAATGCGGCAGGCTTTCCAGCGTCAAGGTGAAGGTTACTGCACCCCATGTGAAAATAACGCAACGAAGCGCTTCATCGTAAGGCCAGGCGGGGCAGTTTTTACGACCGAGGATGAAGATGTTGTGGCGGGTCGTTGAAAAACTCATCTGACTTTCGGACCATCTGCGGTGGGTCGGCACACAGGGGCGGGGTGGTAGTGAATGTTTTATAAAATGAGCAAAAGTGGGATTAAAAATGAGCCAGTTATAGGCAGTGCACCCCTGATCAGGGACATGGCTGCTGTTGCTTTTGACTGAGAGTCTTTTTTGTGCATTTCCATGTTTAAATGATTTAGATCGAACAGCAGGTCCACAGTCTAAATTAACTGAGTTAACTGGGACACTTGCTTGTTCAAGAGACTGAACGCACGATCCGAAGGCATGTGTTGCACTTCTAAAAACAAAGGAGGCCTTTGCTTACTGGTATTAAATAAAAAGTAATAAATAAACTTTGTAACACCAAACCACATGGGTCAGGTTTCAGGGTCACAGAATCCTGAAAACCCTATGCAAATTACCAGGGACATGTAGGCTGACATAGGCAGCATAGAACCTTACATCTCCCACCCAGCTGTGTGTGGATTTTGTATGTTCTTTCAATATTTTTGTATGGTTTTCTCTGGCTTCCTCTAATAATATCATTTAGATAAAGTGGTGTCTCTGAATTAGTGGGTCTGTGCCCTGTGATGGCCTAGCATGTTGTTCAGGGTGAGACCCTGCTTTGTGCTCTGTACTTTTTGGGATAGGCTTCAAGCTCACTGTGGCATTACACCAGATAAGTGAATATGGAAGATGAATAGATCCACCTTGACGTCCTCCAGATCGAAGAACTTTTTCAGCTTAAAATAAATTCAGGCACACAGATCCTGGGCCGTTGAGTTACCAGAACATTTGTTAAGATAACTCAATTTGAACCCTTTTCATAAGGTGCCTGGAACATCTTAGTAGAGGAAAATATAACCTCAATGCCAGCATCGATGTTTCTATCCACATCTTCAGCTTTGAGAGGGCAACTGCTCTTTAGTTGTAGCTCTTCACCTCTCCTGGTTGCTAGCAGTCCTCCGGTTTTCCTGAAAGTTCTAGCTTCAGCGAATCTTTCTGAAGAGTATATTTACGTGTCAGAGTTGGTATTTCCCTGGATGCCTTGCTGAGCATAACATATTTCTCAGTATTCAGTTTTCCTAGTGGTAAGTCATCAGGAGAGATTTTTGATGTACTTATTTTAAACTTCAGGACTAGAGAGGGAAAAAAAAATGGTGAGAAACCAAAGGTGAAGTTTGACCTAGAACATTTCTCTGGATTTAGTAAATCCATGAATAACAATAAGACATACAACTCAACAGAAATTCTGGTACGTTTGAACACTAAAAGACCACATGAGACACTCAACTCCCAAAATGAGCAGATAGGAGCAAAGTGTTACGTCAGGATGGTTCCTGAATAGGGAAAAGACCCTTTAGAAGAAAGGGAAAGAAAATAGTCTTGGCAGTCTAAAGTATCTCCAAATCTCATGCAATTACAGCATTATCAGCACTGCACTATTGTTGAGTGAAAGTGCTCATAAACCTTTATTTATTTTTATTATTATAATGAGCACTTTCAGCTTGAACATGCTAACTCTTAACAGACAAACTTGACCAGAGGTCGTCAGAGCTCCCCTTTCTGTTCCGACATGTATCCAGGCAGCTGTAAATGTCACTAAGGATTAGAAAAATATTTGAAGAGACCGCTTGAGGAAAACATGAAACAATGTGAACGTCCCCCGATAAAGGGTTTAGAGTTTTGTGGCTTATTCCGTTTGGCTGCACCTTTGTCTCTCATTCGGAAGCTCTGGGAAATTGTCCAACCTCAAGGTGTGGTGGAAGTGTATTAAAACAATTTCTTCAGGACTTATGAACCCAAAAAGCACAACACATTAGGTTATGTTGAGGAAAAAACTCTCAAACCAGCCAAAATGGCTTCAGCACTGTACATATTGTAATATCCATCCATCCATCCATCTTCCAGGGTTACAGATATTCTGTTATATTGTCTCACCTGGTGTCTCTGGTTGGGGGTCAATAAGGAATGAATCCTGGTTTTCAGCTGCTGCTGTGGGGGACCCCCGTTGTTTATGCTCATTAAACCTTCATCTTTAACTGAGTCAAACTGTTGGCCCCCGACCCTCTCACCTATATCACCTATTAAACAACCTCACCTCCTTGAGGTACCTTTATTGTCTTCTCATAGAGGGATTTGGATTCAGACTCATTTCTGTTCTTTTTATTTGGTGTTTATTTTTTCATTTTGCTTGTATTTTCACGTTCATTCATTGCCTTCTTCATGCTCTTGTAATGGTTGGTCAAACTGGTAGCACATTTCGTGTTTCACAAACCTCTGAATGACAGTTTGTAAATGGCTTTTGGACAGAAAAATAAAAAGTTAAGTGGGATACGGTGAGTCCTAGATGACCTCACCTGTAACTCAGTACTTCAGCTTGTCAGTGGCGGTAAGGGGAATCTTCTACTCACTATGGTGTTAAGGTTTGTAGAGAAGATGAGAATGGATTGATGGTGCTAAAGAACAGCAGATTTCATTCTGAATGGATCCAGGTTGAGAAAGAGGATGCAATGTTCAAACCTTACCAAAATTAGTTCAAGATAAAACAGCAGATCCTTACAAGTCAACCAAATCAAATGGTGTGGTGGTTTGGGCAGTGCCATTGGAGTGTATCGCTGACGTCTCTCACGACTCTAATGTGTCCCAATCCCCAAATAGTATATTCCCTTCACTCAGCATTTAAACAGAAGTTTTCAACGAGCTCTACAGCCTCACAGAAATGGAACATCTTTGGAACCCAGCGGTACTGACTGTACTCCATAATGTTCTGATTATAATCTCTCAGAGCTTCAGATGCCTGCTAACTTCAATTTTCTATCATGTCCACTACAATTATGACTCATCCAATAACCTCCCGTGGGTCCATTTATTTAACCTTCCTTACTCGCTTAGTGTGGTACTAGATAAAATGCATCATGTTCCCCAGATCCATGTCGACGCAAAATGTGATGAGGATCTGCACAGTTTGTGTCCTGGTCTGGCATCCAGGGGGGAGGAGTTGTTGATGAAACTTTCATCACCTGTTGTTCCACTAATACCCTCCTAGCTTGTGCTGGGGAGAGGGGTGGGGGGTAGGAGGTGTTCCAGGTAGTAGTAGTAAAAGGGCCATCTCCTGGATGCTTCATTTAAAAAGTAGAAGTTTAATGGAACTCATTGTAGCTGGATGTATAGGGCCTGGGTTTGGGTGCGAGGAAGTAACCCCCCCAGCCCCCCAATGTCTCTCTCTGCTTGTTCTCTGCAGGAGGACGCTTGTGGCCACGTTCACCTGAATGATTTATGCACCATCTGTCCCATCTGGTGCTCCCAACCGGACAGACCCCCCTCCCCCCCGGCAGCTGCTCCCTTGCACCACATGGGTCCCACAAAGCCACCCCGTAATTAAATTAAACCCCCTCCTGGACATTCTGGAGCTTTGGAGAAGTCGGGACCACTGACATTCAGTGGCAACACAGACGCTCGCTGAGCGATAAAGTAATCGGATTATATTCCCATCCGTTTAATTCGAGTGAAACGGGAGGGCTCCAGGACCACAGAGTTTTTGGGTTCCAAGGTTTGCCTGCAGAACACCATCATCCACATTATGGCCACGGTGCTGTCGGAGACAAGCATTTCTGAGTTGTGCTTTAAAACGACAGCTTGTGACTCGTCCTCATCTGTCCTGGCAGAGTCCACAGCTGCAGCTTTGGCAGAGAGAGATCTGACTACTACCTGGCAGTCAAAAGCCTCCCCAGGGCCGCTCTCTCATGTCTGTGACGTTAGGGACACAGCTATCAGACCCTGCAGCTGATAGTCCTCCCCCACCCTGGAACATCTGCCACCTTCACCAATGGGCTAGCGATTGATGGCCCCACCCATGATTCAGACTGAAAAGCTCTCCCTGGAACAGTTACCTGGTGGTTTACAGTTCCTTCTCTCATGAAGTGGGGGGGTTGGAGGGGGCTTGGCCTTGTGCAGGCAGTGTCTCTCTGCACGCTAATCCAGCCTGTGTTTTCTGCTGGCTGCACCATTTTCTTATTGTTTTCCCTTTTTTTCAAACCCCAGAAGCCCCGCTGAGATGCTCATGTGAATGAATCAGCTCAGGGATCCCAGGACCAAATTTCTGCCATCACGTCAGAGGCTCTGAATGGGACACGTGAGTGGAATGCTTTTGAGGCTAGTAAGAATTACCTTTGTGGTTCCCAGCACCTGACCTTATAATAGCCAGCAGTGTCAGATTTGCTATTAAATTCGCTGTTAAATTTATCCTTTGTGTCATTTATCACTTTCTTTGCCCACCGACCAGTGTAGGTAAATGAGTATATTTAATATTTAAAGCTTAGTACCGTCATCAAAATACTTAACATTTTCACAAAGTCTACTTTGTCATGATGAATGTCTCAGATTGACCTGATTGGTATACTGTATCTTTCAATAATAACTAAGCCATGTTAGGACCCTGATAATATGTTGATATTTTTGAAATAACTGGCATCCTGGCTAGGGTGTCCCCTGTCTTGTGCCCTGTGCTGTTCGGGATAAACATCAAGCTCCATCTTGACCCTGTAAAGGATAAATGGATGAAAAATGGGTACAATATAACAACAATGACCCAAAGTGTGCTTGAAAATTTCCCTAAATATTGAAATGAACATGTTTTGTAACAGAGACAAAACCAGTATTCAAATGAGTGAAGTCTCTCCTGGAACTTTGGGTTTTAGCTTCAGTCTTACTTCAGATAAGGTAGATGCATTACACAAGTCCCCGTAGGCAGGTATGTGCTAGCACTGCAAGCCTTTCCTGAAACTCGTCCTCTGGGAGAAGGCTTGGAATTGGGAACCTTCATTAAAATAATTAGTGTATGATCTTTTCCCGGCATTGCTGATGCCACGACAAATGAATGAGCAAGTTGGAAGTTTATCTCTTCATATTCTTTAATGTCCTTCCCCACTCCAGGTTCCATGGATTCAGTGAGCTGCTGAGATATTTAGTTCCTCCTTGGATATTTTCACAAAAATGAACTCATATGCTTCCAAACATCTGGCAGCAAAGAAAATCCTCAGTTATAATGAAAAAACTGTGGGGCTTGGTGGTTCTCCACATTTTTTGCCAAGGCGATGGTGTGCTTATTGTCCATCCATCTTCCAACAGCAAACTTCAGATACTGTCTGTACAAGACCTTACTGTCAAGGTCATTCAAGGTCAACGTTGACCTTATTTCCCTATCCTTGGCCTAGAACTGAATTGTGGTCACATTTCTGAAGTGCTGAGCGTGTAAAAGCTGACCTGGACAAGTAGGGTCTTAAATTATCTTCTGTCCTGGTTTCTTCGGTTGAATTTGTTATGATGGCAAATTTTGAGGCACAACAGGGAAGTGATGAGAAGATGGTGGTATAAAAATATCAGGAAGGTATTTCTACTGATACTTCCTGAGGGAGCCATAATAGAGATATTTGTATGGATTTGTTTTGATGGAAGTGGGGCCCAGTGGACTAAATGTTTGATCTTCCTTAATAAACACGTCTGGATTTTTAAAAATTTGTGAGTCTGGCCCTGCATATTACTTCGGTGTGCTTACCCAAAGTGCTCTTTCAAAAATGATCAGTGATCATGCTCCTCATTCACTCACCAGGGGAGGGGAATTGTAGCAAAAATAACTCATCATTTGGAGCAAATACATAAACAGATAAATATCAAATAATTGTCTGCTGTATTTGGCTTTGTTCTACTACATAAACACTAAAACATTCTGAATATACTAATAACACAACGAAAGATAATCACCAGAAAAGGTCCATTTGATGGGCAGACGATGATGTTGTTTGTTCTTCATATTTATATACACGAGCAGAGAATATACATGTATAGTCATGTACAATGCTGGTGTTTTGCACTCAGGGGAGCTGGTGAGCCGTTGCAGAGACTGTGTGGGCACGACAGGGAAACGGTTTCTCAGGAAACTGGCTTGACCGGCGCCAGTTCAACACCCCAGATGCAGACATATAAACAAATCCGGCTTTTAATGGCTGCCAATTCATTTAAGGGTTGTGACATGTAACCTCCTCTCTGTGGACTAGCCTATTTTCTACGTGGCTTGATTTAATCTTATTTATGCTTGGCGTTCAGCTTGTGCTATTCCAACCTGCTTCTATACAAGGTTTTTGATCAGACACGACTTTATGAAAATGGGAGCTATGTGAGAAGTACAGAGAATGCTCAGGTATGTGAGGACCTCTGTCACCACACTACCATGGCTTTGTGAAGAACTAGATATTTTACCTTGTTTAACCAGGAAAGGTCTGTCAAGTGAAAGTCTTGTTTGACTAAGTTCAAAGTCAAACTTTGTCTTCACTTCCTATCTAAGCATAAGAAAGTAGGGAACATCTTGGACAGGATGCCAGTGCATTGCAGAACACACAGTGGCACTTTAGGGACACTGATCTACAAAAGCAATAAGTCTTTGGAGCAGCATGTTCGGGATTAGTGTCCAGGATGTCATGGGATTGATTCCCGTAGCCAACAGAGTAATCATGTCACCGATTTCCCATTGAGTAAGACCCTTAACCTCAGCTGCATCAGGGGCATTGGATGTTGACTTCCCCTAATCTCTATGTACATATTTGGAATATGCAAAAACTACCCAGTTTCCTTACAGGGATGAAAAAAGTAAAGCTACTACTATTATTAGAGGACAAACACAGGGGGAACAGGCAAGCCCCACACACTGTGCTGAGCCAGAAATCAAACCCCCAACCCTGTAGGCGTGACGCCACAGTGCTACACACTGAGGCATCGTACCACCTGCCATGCAGACGCCTATGAGAATGTGGTTATATTACCAGATGACAGGTCCCCCCCCCCCCATCCAAGTCCGCAGCTGATTTTTCTACCTCAGTTCACGCGGCACGGTGTCTCAGGCAGACACCAGCTGCACAGGAAGTGACAGGTAGACACACTACACAACTCCATGTAGGCAGCTACGTGCCAGCACTGCAAGCCTTTCCTGAAACTCATCCCCCGGGAGAAGGCTGGAAATTGGGAACCTTCATTAAAATAATTAGTGTATGCTCTTTTCCCGGCACTGCTGATGCCACGACAAATGAATGAGCAAGTTCACCTTAAAACGGAACCAAACATGGCACCCTTGAGCCCCTATGTGCCCAACTCAACACTTTTCCCATTCTTTCTGACAAGACCTTTAGAGAAGCCATATTATTCCTCAAAGTCCCCTTTGTGTAGATGAATACAAATGTTGGCAGCATCAAGAACAGACAGCTTAATGGAGGAAAACGTTATGTACCACTAAAGCATGATGGGGAGATTACTATGCATCACAGAGGAGAGGCTTTCTGCAGGCTGATTTAGAAGCACGTACAGTGCTTGCCAGCGGTCCTCATTATGATGTTGTATGAGCATGTTTCTTCTTACACGGATGCAATGCCAATGTTGGAGACGTGATGAAATCAGCAGCAATAAGATTTGACTGTTAAATTTAAGCAAATGGCATTGAAGAAATCTGTGTATGTGATAGTAGATTAAATGATCGTTTTTAGCATAACTTTGAGTGTGTTGGTATATGAACTCCTAAAACAGCTTGAACATGTTTGCAAAACATATTGGTTTTTATTTGAACAGTGTGCCTATTTTTTCCTGAAATTTACTAGCCCCTCTTCTTCACGGGATTGAGGTCCATTGCACAGGCAGGCAATTAGAACATTGGAAGACAAAAATAACATAAAGACATAAATGACCCATGTCAGCTCTGTGTTTAAACAACTGCAGATTCTTCCCACAAGCTTCTCCTTAAAGCTGGAAAGCTGCTTATTAAAAGTTACTGTACACACACAAGCACGAACATACAGACACGCACACACACTGTCTGAGAGTGGGCAATGCATTATGGGAAGGTCACTCTTTGCACTTATGTGATCATTAACATTCTGGCTACACTGTCAGAGAATTCTCACCCTCCAAGTGAACGACAAAGGTAGTTTTGTTTAAAGGAAGACGTTGTTTAAACTTTTCATCTCACAGGCTATATCAGCCATAAAGCAATGAGAAAGCCCAGTGATGTGTCTTTGACCGTAAAGTATAATCGATCTCATCACACTCTAACATAAACGCAGGGTTACTCTGCAATTACCCGGAATAGACCCTAGATGGCACTGTGTTGCCACACACTTATACCGTTAGCCAAACCCTCTCTGTTCAATTGAAGGGGACTCCTACTCTATTCTACTTTTTTGTTTATCTTCTCTTGAATGGAAAGTAGTTTACTTTTTTTTGCCCCTGGGAGAATTTGGCTTACACTTCTGGTAGTGTGAGGTGATATTTGGAAATGGCCAAAAACTATCAATAATGGACTTCCTGGTGAATATACCAACACGTAAATCATTTTTTAAATGTAACATTATGCCCTCTGTGGCTGAACACACTCTCACATGCCTTATGGAGGTTTATTTTCCTCTTCGTTTCTTCACAGCAAAAGCTTAAGTTTTATTTTTTTTTTGGGTCCTTCAATAGCTCCAAGCCAAAAAAACACTGTTTGTTTTTCCAGCTCAGATTCCCAGTTTGGATCCATTTGAAGAGCCTCAGAAGGCAATGTTTCGAACAGGGTCAATGCTGGTATGCCAACCATGAGCTGGTATCTTTATGGGTGCTGAATAAAGCCTGAGGCAGGGGGAGCAACTCAAAGCATTTAGCCCAGCAGAAAACGTACAGGAGGTCGTGCGAGGTCATCACTCCACTGCGTTAAAATTCACCCTCTTACCCCTCACACTCCTTTAGGGAGAGCATTGAGGGTGGATCCACTGACTCCTTGTGCCTTTACTATAAGCCCCTGGAGTCATTATTTAACAATTTTTCAAGTGGGTGGAGAGGAGCCGGACGGGGTTTCTACTCATATTGCTTTGAGAGTAGCGAGGCTGCCCTGGTGCTAGCGGATGGTGTTTTGCCCTTGCGAAGCAAGTACTCCTTCAAAATGCTGCAGTGTTCAGTATCTGGGTTACTAAAGTAAATCTGCCTTTCTTGGCCATGGGTGCTGAGTAAGAAGGTGTCACAAACAGAGCTAATGAAAAGCCTGGGATACAGGCTAAAGCTTTACTATGTGTTCTGACACAGACAGACTCCCACACTAACACCATTTCTTCCCTCACTTCCTGGGAGCCACTTGTTTGGTATAACCTTGCTGGAGCTCAGCTGCTATTATCAAATGAGCGATAGCCAAAACCCAAATCCTGTAGAATCCCCTGAGTGTTTTACCACCCCACCTCCCCACCTCCCCACCCCCACTGTGGACTACCCCATCGCTCTGGGTGTTACACCTGTGTGTGCCTTCCTTTCTCCACATCACAAATTTTACCCCTAAGAAGACGTGAGCACCTTAGTTCCTCCGCCTATTTCCCAGGCAATCCGAAATAAGTCCTGCCTTTTCTTGGGAGCATTTTGTGGATTCCACTCACTTCTTCACATTTATGCCAGTTTGGTTACTTAGAAGCTGCGACATAGATGATCTACAGCAAGGGCTTACAGGCCGAGTCAGTCGCACGCGACTCGTGCAAGGAAATCATCCCCTCTAGCTTAGCTCGTTGCTATTGTCAATCCCCCATGGTCTTGTAGCACAAAGCCATGAAATGGCACTGATAAGGACCATGGCGAGGATTCACCTCCTTATCTTTCCCCCGCACTCCTTGTTCATGGAGCTTTTGGCCAGATGTGTGCTAGTCTGAGTCAGCCTCGCAAAACTGATATTGTCCATTCAATTAGTATAAACTCCCTCTGATTGTCAAGCGGGCGGCTGCTAAATATTACGACAGGAAGCACTTGTGCCTCAACCGTCTGTCAAGAAGAGCTGAGAAACAAGAAAAGCAGAAAGCATGTTGTAAGAAGATCTTTGCAGTTGTTTTTAAATTTTTTTTTCTGTGATTTATGGAGATGCTGATGAAAATGGTCACATACATACTCACAAACATTGTCTGTTTAAACTGGCAATAATGCTCCACGTCTCTGCGATTCAAGTGGTGCCTTGTTAAATACAAACACAACGAGCACCTCCATGATTACGTCGAAACAAAGTCATGCTGATCACTGTGATCTGATGTAGTAATATCCGGATTCCACTACTCAAACTTCTAAGAATAGCCAGTTTGTTCACTGTACTCACAAGTTCCTGACAGTTGTCTCTCAGGTATCATTTAATGCTCGAGTATTCAGCACCTGCTTCACAGAAGCCCCAGACTTTGGGGTGGGTGTTAATATCTTGGACACAAAGGAGCTTGAAGAAACTGTTCTAACTGAAAACAGGCAGGTAACAACAAACTATTAACAATTTCTGGTGTGAAAGTTGTGGGCACTGGAGGCCAGAAGTAGCAGGAAAAGGAATAAACGAGGAAGCTTGGATTTTCCTGACATAAAAATGGAACATAAATCAGGATTTGGCCCTTTAAATAAGCGAAAACAAAAGGAAGACTATTACACAGGCGCAAAGGCACCATAAAAACAGGCAATAAGCGAATGACAAAGGCTGTATTTACACAGGCAGGGAGTCCCATTTCCCATAACCACCAGCTGCCTTTTTATCTCTGATTGTTCTGTCAGTCCAGCAAAAGCCAGCTGGTCATCATTAATTCAGAATGATTTTAACTGGACTGGGTGCAAGCCCTTCAGTTAAGTATAATTTTTAATAATCTCATCAAACATACAGTCTGCACCTTCGATCTTCAGACTGATTCAGGTCTGTCACGACCAAATACTCAGTATTACTGCCATTACTGCATTACTGTCCTTTTTATTTGAGGGTGACTCCTACCAACAATAAAAGTTGTCATACTTCAGAATGTCTGGTCATGATAGATACATAATCAGGCATCACCTGTTATCACTGGAAATAAAGAATTCAGCAGGGAAGTTTGTACTTAATTTGAGGAGAGTTAGTCTCCCTGGCTTAATCACCTGTGAACCGTAGCCTTTTAACAACAGTCATGACTAGTAACTCCTGTCAGTGGAATGAACTAGTCTCCTCTTGCAGAAGGGAAAGGAGGATTTGGTAGGGTCTATGTTTGGCGAGTAAGGACATGATTTTGGTAGCCAGTCACACACCTGTGAGTTGGTGCCTGCTAGTGGCAGACCTTGCATTGCTCAGCCAATTGGCACGTCACCATCTCAGGTGGCAGCAGCTGATTGGCTAGTAGGGATATGACACAGAGGAGCATGGAGCAACTAAAATTAGACCAAGGATAAAAGAGACAAAACTGTAAATGATAGAAAAAAGGATTGTAATTGCAACTAGTAGGGAGGTGGAACCCACCTAAGGCTTCTTTTGATAGAACAGATGTTTTTGCCTCTGCCTTCATCAGTTCCTTGGTGAACCTGGGGCATCCTTCATGTAACAGGGAGGGTGTTTCCCATCTTGGCTCTTGAGCAGATGGTTGGGGTGAGCTGGAAGCAGAAAGGCACCAAAGCCTCAGTCAGTGGCGTGCTGAGGGACAAAGCGATGGCCAGTCTTGTTCCCTCAGGCCACCCAGCAATTAAAAATGGCCTTGTGTCCATCTTCTTTTTTCCCCAGAAGGTGTTTAGCTGCATCTGGTCTCACAGCCCTTGTTCTTTCATTTTCCATTTTTGGGTTTAGCGTGAAGCCCTAACCTTGTGAACAATAGTCAACTAAATGAGGGCTAATTAAAGCAGAGGCTTGTCTGAAGGAGAATGGAAGGATCTGATTTACATTTAAATGCAGTGCTGCCTGTCATGGATGCCTTTGATGCTGCAGGGCTTTCGACTTTGGGATGGGAGCATCAAGTAGGTCAAATGGCACAGTAAAAAACCCAGTTAACCCGACCTTCTTCGCCACTTGACTGAATTCTCCTGTCCTTTTTTCCAAGGTACCTCTGTCACTGTACTGTTTTCTAATTTCTCCTTAGAGTTATAACATCCACCCATATCCATGGCAACACAGACCTAAAAACACATGTTTCTTGGTGGGGAGCGATATTGGTATCCTGAAACCACCCATCCAGAAATTAAGCAAAAGTACATTAAACTAGTGCTTAGCTTATTACTGGCGCATTATTGTATCCAAGTGTTTCATATTGTTTATTCCAATACTGAAGCTTTACATCTGGGTCAGGATGGGGGGGGGGGGGTTGTTTAGAGCTTTGCGTTTCAAGGTGACTCTCTCTTGCCTTGTATGGGCAGGGTAATATAGCAGATCTCCAATAAGTAATTACCACACTGTTTTGTTTGTCTAAATCAAGTTTAGCCATAACAATAGCTGTCACAGCTAGTGTCATAAGTGGGCAAATTCTGTGAGACGTGCAACATTCTGCGTTTGGAGCCTCTGGTGTGTTGCTGTCGGTGGAGACCCATGACAGTCTGACAGGTGTTTGAAACTCCTACCACAGTATGCCTCCCGTGAACACTCCAGACATGTTATCTCCCTCATGCAGTACAATCTCATACACAAGAGCGAACAAGTGAGTTAAGTGGGGTCAGGGTTGGGGGGGTGGTCCTCAGAGACCCTCAGTGCCACCCACCTAGGATCGTTCCCAGCCACGTTGCTGTCAGGGAACATCTTACCCCCATTCTGTTACTTTGTGGCTCACCGCTTGGCCAGATGTGACAGACTCTCCAGCCCTGTGGCAGCTACTTCATTTACCCTAAACGTGCTGGACCGCTTTACTTCAGGTGGCAGGGGACCTTTCCGGCACCCACCCCTAACCGTCATGCCTTTTCTGCTAGAGGAGCAAGGAGTATAACTGGAGCTAAAATAAAGCTCAGAACTGATTAAGGGTTGCCTTTTAAATGCCTTTCACTTGTAGATCCCCCGCCTACAAGGACGGAATATTAAAATGGTGGGAACGGGGCTGGGTGATTAATAGGGACATGTTTCTCAGTATGTCATAGTCAACACAATGCACTTCTGTTTTTTTACTCTGAGTTCACGATGTCTGGAACTTCTTGGATTTGTGTGCAACAAAACACGCTAACATAGTACTTAACAAGCTAGCTGAGGAAGCATAAATGCAGTTTTTATTTTTGAGGACCAGTGGCCATTTGTCGCATTTTATTCATGGGGGACAGTAGAAGCTGGTTTAATGAAAGAACTCTCAGGATCACCGCAGGAACCTGCCAAGACCCCCCCCAGCTAACTTGCAGAATACCCTATTGATCAGGGTGTTTTTGCTCACTTCATTTGATCACACAGCCTTGTGTGTGATTGGCCAGCATGTCAATGGAGATGGGTCGACCCTCATGATGCTCGTTTGCCGCCTCTGCAGCCTTTGTTGGAGTGCAAAATCAAGGCTGGTGTTTACTGGATGCTAAAGGCAAAAGCTTTGTACGCATTAGTGAGTGCCATGCTAATTGGAACTTGCAGTAGCGTGGGCTAATTACTCTAAATCTGCCTGAAAATTGCATATTTTTCACCTTTCCCTGCCTCCAGCTGGCTGCACTGATAAGCAATTAGTCCAGTTCAGAGACCATCGTCTGAAGGTGCACCCTGCTCAGATTCCCTCAGGATTGCCAGATTCATTCATTTCCTTCATTGCTCACGGCTCGCTCAGCCATTGTACATGTTCACATATACACATCATGGCCACTGTAACATATGTCGCCAGCTTGCTTACTTACAGTGGCACACATCTACAGGTCTATATGAAAGTGAGAGTATTTGCTACCCGAAACTTCTCTCAACCAGCATCCCACGCGGTCCCCACCCCCTGCCAGCCAGATGTTGCCACCAGCTTGCACCCAGCCTGTTACCGTGAACATTGTCTCCATGTCATATCCACACTCTATTAATGAAGGAGATGACCATGAAGTTCAGAACCACAGCGAGGTCCACGGGCCCTGTCGGTCTTCAGCGTGAAGGATTCTGTGTTGAATTTCCCCTCTCTCCCATTGAACTGATCCCCGTGGTGCTATCGATTGACTCGGGTCTAATAAGCGGCTCTGTCACTTTACGACAAAGGCCAGAAAGAAAGCAATTTACTGTGGGCACGATTGCGAAGCAACGTTTTGTTTCGATGGCTGACTTGAAGCTGTGGGGGTGGTTAGATGGCTTGAAAGGGTTATCACTGGTCGTTGTTTTCCAGCCATACAGATGGCAGAAAACATGTTAATATATTAAGTGAGCCAGAGAAACACTTTTGAAATTCTACCTAGTGATGAGTGCTGGGCCGATATCCAAAGAGGTGACAAAGAAGAGTTATTGACTACATTAAAATACTCCAGTGTGATTGCTGTTAAACATTAAATTCACAACAGAAACTATTTAGGCAGCTAAATTAAGCTTCACTTTCAGGCTTCTGAGGAGTGGGAGCAACTATAGTGTGCTGTCAGACTTTGGCCAGTTGAATCTTTTTCCGATTGTATAATTTGTTTGATTGGCACTGAAGATTGGATGAATAAACCAATACTGAAAACTTAGTTTAAATTTAAATCTAACTTCATCTGTTTAGTTTATAAAAATTGTAAGGCAGTACTTTCTTAAACAGTTATTTGGCAATAGCAATGATATTTATTCGTTGTAACATTTTTAATAAAGAAATTATAGTTGCATGATTTTTTTTACTAAACGCTACAAAAATGTGCAGTATTAATTATTGTTTTAAACTCTTATAAATATCCAATAATTATCTTTTATGATTGTTTTGTAACTTTAAAATTGAAACTGATAAAATTCAGGTTTGAATTGAATTGGAACAATCAAGTGCTCTTCCAGGAGACAGATTTAATATATCACTTAATACTTCACTTTGCACTCAGCTTGGCTTCTGGAACGTTATTTAATTTGCATGAGAAATGATAGGATTATATGAACATTGCAATGACATGTAACAGAATACCGAGTACGTCATGTGCCTGATTCAACAGACAATTTGATGAAAAAAATACTTTACTGGTAGCAGGGGAAGAATGAGCTGGATTTCCTTTTCATAAAGTGACATCTCATACCAAAATGTCTCTTAATGTTGTTAGTCATAAAACATATGATAGCTGGGTGTAATATATATTCTTGATGTGGATACAACACAGCTCCAAAGGCTTAAAAATCTTCCACAGGTGGGACTGCATAACAGACACCTGTCATCATAATCCTGGCAGGCATGTAAAGAAAGATACACATTGAAGATGTTGGTGCCTGAAAGAAACATAAAGAAATTACCATTATGGGAAGGTGGTAGAAGATACTGGCATACACGCTACGTTTTCCTTCGTATTGACCACAGACTTCCCTTCTTGGTTTTGGGAGAAGGGTCAGTCTTCCACAGTCAGAGTGGTCAGAGGCTGTCCTTATCCCCACTGCTTCTGGCAAACCCATTGTTTATGTGGGCTGCTCACGATCTGATTTTCAAGAGCATGTGGTTCTGCTTGTGTCCTGACATCATGCTTCTGTTTGTGTCCTGATAAAATTTTCATAGCATTTTCTGAAGTAAATGCAACTAGTAAAGTGAGAATCGATGCTTTTAACTACCCCTGACTGTGTGCTTTCCATCTGTTGGGCTTTCAGCCTGTTTTAAGGTCTTCTAAATAAAAAGTGCAATAACAAACATTAAAATATACCCACTGAGGATTATGTATTAGAGTCCCGAGTCCCATGTGGTTACTAACTGCTGGTGACCATGTTACCACTTAAATGAACCAAAGCCAAAAGAACTGGGGTGGCATGGTGTCTCCATGAGTAATGTAAAAGCCCCTCACTTCCATTAATGAGGGTTCAAATCTTACCACTGCCTTGTGTGTGGGTTTTCCATGGTTTATCACATGCTGAGAAGGTTTGAATAAAGTATAATGTTAGGCAAATCGGTGTGCTTAAACTGCCTAGCCAGGGGCAGACCTGCTTCCTGGGATGTGATCTGCAACTCTGTGTGGCATTAGTGGTTGGACAATGGATACACATTCAATAGTATGAGCCTGGGGTTCTTACAGTGCTTCGAACAGGATGTAGCTGTTTGGTTAGAGATCTATTTAAATACTCCCAAACCTGTGACACACATCTCAGAACTGTGATGACATTACAGGTATTTTCCATTCCAACATCAGACGGTTGAGAGCACACAGCCGTTTCTCAGTTGCTTTCACAAGGTTTGTGATTTTGAATGTAAAACTACATATTACACAGTATCAAAATCAAGTCCAGCTACAATACATCAGGGCCCCTTCTTGGACCAGCAACCTTTGGATTACAAGTCTGTGTCCTTAAAATCTGCGCCACCTGCTGCCTGCAACTTGTTACAGCAGACACCATCAATAACCTGAAATTGCTTCTTTGGAACATGACTGGCACATCAGCAGAGCAAGAAGGCTTTATATAAAGACATGATTGGACAGGACCCCATTGTTGGCAGCCAATGAGATGCTGGAACCATACAGACTAACCCATTACCATTTAAATTGCATGCTTGGCGGATATGCACAAAAAATAGTAATTGAATGCCGGGTCTATACAAACATATGTATTCCCCTCATTTTCCTTATTCATATTAGTCTCACGGTCCACTTGGGGCCCCGATTAGCAATGAGGGCAGCACTGTGAGTCAGTAGCCTGTTTAAAGGGGTCTGCTTCAACTCATTCATGCTATTTGGTGGTGGGGAGGGTCAAAAGACATCTACTGGGCATAGTGATCTGTAAAGCTCATGTACACTATGAACCCTTTTTTTTGTCCAAATCTTTCTGTCAGCACTGTCTCACATTGGTTCCTCCTTTGCCTGTCAGCGCAGTGCTGAGCTTCAGAGGAGCACCCCGGGAAGATGGCCTGACGAAGTCTCATGTGACACACGGAAACATCTCCTCTGCTTGACCCATCGCTCCCTCTGCTGCAGCGTCTTTGAAAAGACAACAATAAAAAACATCCCAGAAGAGACAGGCCAGGCTTTCTTTTGACACGCAGCATCGTTAATTAACCCCTGTGTGGAAGCAATTATGACACCTCCCGTTAATCACGTTCCCTCCAAAACACCTATGTATGCACTTTTCACTGTTTTTCCCTATGTGGATTTTGAAGCCGTTTCCTGTGTCCTGGAGGGCTGTCTCCACTGACTTAGTCCAGGGAGCTAATGCAGCAGGGTGGGGAGTAGAGCTTCGGAGATAAAAATCCCCTGGACCCTTTGTCCCTGTAAACATCGCTGATGCTTTGGACCAGTGGGGGGAGGGGCGTGAGCAGCCGGCTCCTTTCTGGACACGATGCATTGAAAAGCCACCAGATTCACCCCTCCCATTCCTGAGGCGGATTTCAAAGCAGATGTAATCCTGGCGACAAAGACTACGACTAGCATCTGAGTGCTTATCTCCAAGAGACCCACGGATGGCACCCGGGTGCCTGGATTTGCAAATTAGATCGGAGGGGTGTTATTAAAATCTGGCGCTTCTGTGCCTCAGACTGCAGATACCGGTAGGATGCATTCAGTGTCCTGTGCTGTCTGAATTGGACCTGTTTACTTCCGAGCCGCGGGTATATTTCCACTAATCCTACCTAGTCCCCTCAATCAGTTGCATTTGCTTATCAAGATATTATAACTGCGGGCGCCTCGTTGAAATCATGATGGGAACCTTGATTAGATTGTTGATTCAGGAAATTATTCAGGTAATCAGGGAGTTTTTTATTCGCACATCGACACACCAAGGCTAATCAAACCTAGCCACAATTAGCATATTTTCCTTTCACAATCAGCTGTCGCAAAATGCTGTGTAGCAACGGGAAAGCAGCTGGAAGGAAGCTTGCAGGGGCCATTTAATCTATCTGCCGGGACCGGGATGGAGTGTAGGAGGAGCTGGAATCACCTTTCCCAAAGGACAGAAATCCAGCAAGGTTGGCTGGTGTCTAAAATTTACCCCAACGTCAAATCAGAGGCCATATAAATCACTTTAGAAGCCTTAGTTCTGGTAGTGAAGATCCCTTCTTTCATGTTGTTATAAAAGAGAATTACATTGATTATGCAGTCGGCAGTGAATTACCGGTGTGCACCTGCCTCGGGACAGGCTCATCATGACCCTGTACTGGATGAGCGCTGGAAAGATGAATGAAAAGACAGATTACTGGGGTTGTCCATTAAAATATGAGCAAGAAAAACAGACAGCGAGTAAGAGAGAAAATTAGCATATATGTATCTATATATTATATATATATACTGTATATATATATTCAGATGTAAGTTAGTCACAGGTTAATCCGTTGAGAGTTTATTCCATTATATTCAGCTGAATGTTAAAAATACACCACTTAAAGAATAAGCCGGAAACTATTATGAAGAGGGTAAAGAAAGCTCTTAGAGTCAGGAATGATTCAGTCAGATAAGTATGGTACCTTCTGGAAAACAGCAATTAAAGCTCAGTATGCCATTTGTGAGAAGCATTCTCCTCCAGTAGCAAACATTCAGAAGCCCAGTTTACGACTGAGCTGGATCTATGAGAGGTCACACGCGGTCACAGGCAGATGGGAACATGGAGGAAAGATGAACTGGTAGATGAATTCCCCTCATTTGCCATCATGTGGGAGTCTAACTAAGGCATTCCAAGAGTTTGAATAGCCGCAGACTGGCATACAGTGAGGTCCATCCCTTAAACCTTTGCAGCTGGACCACAGAAGCCATCTGTACATTAAAAACATCTGTGACCTGTAGCAAATGGGCTGGAGGGGGTGTGTCACAGTAACAGCAAAACAGAAGTGAAGGGAGCACATGCTGAGTTCCACACAGATTTGCATGCAAAGCTTGTTTGAAGGCTTCAAGATGAATAATTCCTTGAACAACACCTCCTGAATGATGAATTTACTGAACTAAAACAGGCGGGTTCTTAGTCTCCGAAATCCCTTAAAAAATGTTTTTCATATGTTTTTATATACACTGCTCAAAAAAATTAAAGGAACACTTTGAAAACACATCAGATCTCAATGGGAAGAAAATCATGCTTGGATGTCTATACTGACATGGACTGGGTAATGTGTTAGGAACGAAAGGACGTCACATCGTTTGATGGAAATGAAAATCATCAACCTACATAGGGCTGAATTCAAAGACACCCCAAAAATCAAAGTGAAAAAATGATGCTGCAGGCTAGTCTATTTTGCTGAAATTTCATTGCAGCAACTCAAAATCGTACTCAGTAGTTTGTATGGCCTCCACATGCTTGTATGCATGCCTGACAACGTCGGGGCATGCTCCTAATGAGACGACGGATGGTGTCCTGGGGATCTCCTCCCAGATCTGGACCAGGGCATCACTGAGCTCCTGAACAATCTAAGGTGCAACCTGGTGGCGTCGGATGGACCGAAACATAACGTCCCAGAGGTGTTCTATTGGGTTTAGGTCAGGTGAGC
>JAACJT020002080.1:0-13052 GCA_009936485.2 Gymnarchus niloticus
ATATAGTCAATCTGATTACGATATTGGCTGTCTGGTGATGTCCATGTATAGAGTCGCCTTTTGGGCTGCTGGAAAAGCATTTTAGACAGACAGATTTCACACTCTTAGAAAAAAACATGCGCGTACGGCTGTGTCCTAAGATCGTTTTCTTTATTTCTGGTCACAATAGATGTCTTGTTTAGCAAACTTCTGCAAACAATGTCTCAACTTCCTTTATTCATCGGTATTTTTTCTATTATTATCTTGCCTGCCGATTCTCAATATACTTTAACTCTTGATGCAGAGATGATCTTGACCACATCACCAATGTGCATTTGCTTGCTCTACACTGTGTGAACAATTATTAGGCAAGTGAGTATTTTGACCATATCATCATTTTTATGCATATATTCCAACTCCAAGCTGTATAAACTTGAATGCTAATTGGATTTAAGCATATCAGGTGATGTGTATTTGTGTAATGAGGGAGGGTGTGGCCTAAGGAGATCAACACCCTATATCAAGGTGTGAATAATTATTAGGCAGCTTCCTTTCCTCAGGCAAAATGGGCCAAAAAAGAGATTTAACTGACTCTGAAAAGTCAAAAATTGTAAAAAGTCTTTCAGAGGGATGCAGCACTCTTGAAATTGCTAAGATATCGGGGCATGATCACAGAACCATCAAACATTTTGTTGCAAATAGTCAACAGGGTCACAAGAAATGTGTTGAGAAAAAAAGACGCAAATTAACTGCCAAAGATTTGTGCACACAGTGTATTGTTAACCCAGTATTATCCTAATATTAAATTCGATATTAGTTTGCCTCTTTAAGACTTGGTTGATTTTCCATAGCAGTCTGTCAAATCTTGGTGATCTCCACCACAGTAGGTTTTGAATACGGAATGAAAGAAACGACTTTTTGCACACTGGGCCAGTGTGGCTGCAACTAGTGGGGGGAAACCCCACGCTGTCAAATTTTCACACGTGTATGGCATGTATAATAGGGGATCATGGCCCGTGATGCGGGATGTACCGTAGCAATCAGAACACGTGGAGCCACTGCAAAACAACCGTCATGCATTGACAAAAGTTAGTGAGCCAGCAATGTAATGCTTTCATCGTCATAAAATATACAATTCTCTTTTTCATTGCCAGCGGTTCTGGAACTTGCAAGAGTAGTTATAGTCTTGGCTCACACAAATGTATGGAAAATCAATAACATTTATCAGACTTGCTGTTAGTCCCAGCAAAGCGCAGCTTGGTGATATGAATTATTGGCATGCATGTGGTCATTTAGCTGGTTTACCTGCATTTCCCCGCTTTACAGTAGGTGTCATCGTTTCCCGATTTATTCAAAATGTTGCGCATGCATGCCCCAGAGCCGCTGTAAACATACGCAAGTTCTCACGTAGAGTTTTCTGTCTTATATCCCAAAGTTTTTGTAGGGGGTAGAGTATGCACATTTTGGGCTTGGTTTTTTTTTTTTTTGCATATGCCAACTTTATAAATGAGACTCCAGGATGAAGGAAGAGGCAACACCAGTCATGGGGGGCGCCACACCCTAAGCTGTCTAGAGGTTAAAGGTCAGACCCACCACAGGGTGTTGCCAGTGGTTCTGTAGCCTCCAGCTGGCACATGCTAGAAGGACAACCAAGGGGCAAAATATAAATAAGATTGAAGAGCAGATGATTCCGGACAGGACCGTATTTCATCACGAGAGTTCTTCCTTCCTTCGATTTATTAGGGGATGCCGTCACCTTTCAAGGTACAGCAATGTGCTTTCAGGCAAAGCCCCTTTTGGGACAGTGTTTTGTGATTTCCTTTGTTTCATACACTTACCACTTACACACAGTCTCCTACACCGTGATGCTGAACTTTACCCCACAAACACAAGACCCCCTGGCTCTGTGATTTGGTTGTGCCGTAAACCCCTGACTCCCGATGTTTGCAAAGAGAAAAGCCAATTTTTCTTGCTCACTCAACATCCCCCTACCCAGAACTCCAAATTAAGCATAATTAAATGGAGTGAATGTGCTATTGAAACAATTTCTTTTCATAGCTGAAGGTTTTTCTATCTGAATTGGCTGAGCTATGATACATCTATAACTGGATAAGTGGGCCCTTTCCATTAGTCTCACACTTGAGCGTTACGTCCAACGCTGGAGGAACCATGTTTGGCCTAGCTGCCATATCCTCCTAAACACATGAGCCATGTGTTTCATGGACATCTGCCAGAATATTATCATTTTTTTTTAGTGCTTGATTGCGGTCATTCATTGTTAATATAACTGAAAATTATGGTTTGAGGACAGTACCTGTTTTTTGTAAATCCCACCGCATTTGGTAACACTAACATTTAAAGCATGAGAATTATTTAGATTTTGAAAAGTCACTACTGAAGGAATGGAATTGTATTCATGGCTTGATTTTTTTTTAAAGAATCACTGTTGTAGTACAGCTACCATATATGAATCTGGAGCATCTGAGGGCTTCTGGCTGCGGTGAAATATTTTTGTACGTACGTCTATCTTTTAGAATTTTCCGAATCACTGACTGTTGAAAAGATATGGAAAGCCAACCGGGCTTCTCGAGGATTGTAGTAAAGTCGGTAACCAAGATATGAAATGACATCATGTTGTCGGACACTTGGAACTGGGCACCCAAATATATCCCCTGTCCAGCAGCACCCAAGATCCCGCCACCTGTGTACAGAGATGCGCTATGTCACGATTTTTGGCGGGATTGAAAGGGTCCTCGTCAAAACGGTCTGCTGACAGCGCATTCATAAAACCTACCTCTTCCCCTCTTCCGTGCATCCATCGTGCTTCCAGGAGTTCGTCCGTCATATGCATGAGCACGTCTGTGCTCTGCCATCAAACGGGTCCGGAAGGAACGGGCCGTGAAATTCACGCATCTGCAGAGTCTAATAGGGTGTGAAACGGCTCTCGGCGCGAGGCAGGATGTTCGTTAAAAGGAGAATTTTCAAACTCGGCTGTGATAATTTACCAAAAAAAAAAAACCAAACAACAGCTTATTTAGCAGATGCAATAAACACTTAGACTTCCTGCAATAACTATTCGCATGTCTGCCTCCTTTATTAAGGGGGAAACGTAGCATTCTTTAATGTGAGCAGAAAGGAAGCGGTTGAAAATGAGGTTTGTCTTCCTGAAAACGCGTGTGTGATACCGTGAATGTGAAACTTGGGCAAGCAGAATCTCCGAATTAATCCGCACAGGAAGCCAAAACTTGTTATATTTGCAGCTCGGTTACAGTGAAATA
Source organism: Gymnarchus niloticus (assembly GCA_009936485.2). NCBI lineage: Eukaryota > Metazoa > Chordata > Actinopteri > Osteoglossiformes > Gymnarchidae > Gymnarchus > Gymnarchus niloticus. Next base: position 3,258 of record JAACJT020002080.1, read on the forward strand.
TAACAGTAGTCAAAATAACAAACAGGCTTCAAGATGTGTTTTTTAAGCCTGTTTGTGTGCTCGAGTGTCGGTTTTGCCGTTTGCTTGAAAATAAGGGTCACACTGTTACAGTGCCAGTTGTTACTTTCAGTTTGCCACCACAGATTGTGTTAAGGCTCATTTTCAGATTGACACAACACATATTGTTCTTCTGACTGGGTGATTTTACGAAGTCCTTAATTATAATGAGACAGCTTTTCCCCCACCTCAGGAGGGGGAAAAGCTGCTCCCCAGGCTGTCGAGAAATTAATGGCCGGCGAAGTGGACGGACCAGTCCTGCTGCTCTGCAGACCCCCGCCAAGTGACACCGCTGCGGTTCGGTCCAAACATATGTTAAGAATCAACCTCCCGCATGCAGTTCTCCTGAAATGTGGTTGCAGAGCGACCGGCCGTGCACATCTTAAGGGATCTAAATGAACTTAATGCTCAGGAAAAAAAGAAGCACATACCGAAAGAGAAGGGGCTTGAAAGTAGGCAGGGGGCCCAGCTGCAGCACAGAGGGTCCGCCTTTTTCGGGGAAAGCGTGAGGGAGGCAGTCAGGGCTTTTCTTACAGCTGTTCTGAGGATCGAACCCAGAGTCCAAAACGCAAATCGTTTAACGATAGCAGATGTGAGCGTGCCCAGGGGGTGTGTTTTAGGGCAATGTTACTGCGATTCCTTCGCGAGCCCAATCCACAAGCCTATAACGCCTGCTTCACAGCCAGGAAACAAACCCTTTCTTCGGCTTATTAATATCCGCAAATCTGCTGTCATGCTTGCGCCCAAAATCCCCCTCCCCAAGATGTTTTGACAGTTTCAGGATAGTTCTGCTACCAGACAGTGACTTAAACACTTTCTTCCATCTCTTTGCCTTTCATGAAGCTGCCGTCTTACTGAAACTGTCCCCTGCCCTCCGCTGTCTGGGATAATACGCTCCAAGCCCACCGTGGCTTTGAGAGATCGATGGACGGGTGTTTCCTAAATCCGCCATGCCTCCATGTGGGGGGGCATGGGCACCAACTCGGCCGCTGTCCAGTGATGGGTGTCCAGTGAGGAATGTCCCCCAGCAGTAATGCCCCTGGCGTGGCAGCGTGCTTCCCTGTTGGGCCGCAGGTGTGCGGGGAGCACTTGGATGTTACAGTTTTTCCATAACACCTGGTCCATTGTTTGGGCAGGTACATGCTTGCGTGAAATGGTCTGATTGGCTGAAACACAGTTCACATAGACGCTAAACACTTCTGCATTTTATTTCTATTATTTCAGGCTTAATACAGATTAATTCCTTTGGATAGTCTGGGATCTACTAGTCTTGTTTTGAGATTTATTTAAAGAGCTGTGGTTTTAGTTTTTTTTTTTTTTTTTTTTTAATCGACCATCAAATGTGCAGAGCATCCAAATCCAGATTCAGCCTCAGTTTTAATGAAATGAATGGGGCTGTTAAGCCAGTCCTCGAGCTCTCCGTCTCGATCCCTGCATTTAATGCAATGCATATCGATTTTCACCCTAAAGCAGCGACTCCTATCACACCCAGCAGCAAAGCAAATCATTTGAACCAGCATCTACCTGCAAATCCCAGGTTTCCTGCAGCGTCACATACATTCAGTTGGCTCAGAACATTAAGGGAGTTAACACAAAAACATTGCAATGTTGATACTTTTTTGGCAGAGCCGACTTATAATACATCAGCTGTAGTAGACTATATTGTTGCTTAAATCGACATGTTGGAGCCGAGCGTGATTATCTTTTATAGCTTTTAATTTTTGCCTGTCCTGTCTGAAATTTGAATTTCAAACATCCTTCGCGTTTCAGTAAACAATAAATCCATCCCCTCCTTGCACACGCATGAATTCAACAACACTTTGTTTATTCTGCATACCATGGAGCCTGAACACTATTTAATTGAGAGATTCTATTTGCAGTTTGAAAATCAATTGCATAAAACGTTCCACCGTGCCAGGACCAGCTTGCTTATTCTGATGGACATCTCATAATTTCCGCCTGGTCCCGTCTAACTCAGGAAGTGTCAGCTTTCATAAATTGCATTTTCAGTCGTAAAAAAAATCCTTCAGGCGAGACAATGCTGCAAATGCAAACGTCTTTGCGTGGGTGTCTTCAGCCATGCGTGGTCGAACCCCGTCTTGGTCACGCCGCCTTATCGCCCGGTGAAGTCGTCTGAGAGCCCCGCTTCTCACTTGTTTTTTTTTTAGTTGGGGACCACAGAACACATCAAATAGTTTATGCAGGTTTCAAAACATACAGTATGATAAAAACGCATGTCAAGCAGATGTGCATGATTTCACAAATGTTTCTGATTTTTATATTTTTTTAGGTGTAAAATCTATTTCTTCAAGCATATCAGTGTACCACTGAAAAATCGAAACAAAAACTGTAACTTAATCCCGTCCTTTCGGGTAGAAGTTTTGTAATGTCGTTAATGGATGTTTTGCAGGCCACTAGGTGGCGTTGCGGTTAATGTTCCATTTGCTTATGGGTTACAGGTCTGGATGTCATGGTGGCAGCTGCTGTTTTGCAGCTGGTGAGCAATGTGTTCAGAGAAATGGTGAACTTTAAGGTTGCAGCTTAGACTGAATTAATGGGACACCTTTGGGTAATAAGGCCGGCAGGTGATTTGCCTTGTGTCCAGAAAATGGCACAATTTTCCATCTCCTAAATGAACATCATATCCTTGTAGAGAGAGACAACCATAATAACACGGGACCCTATTTGTCTTCATGCTTCAGCTGTGATGCAGTGTGTGGCTTTACGTGTTGATGGATCAGCCTCATTATCAGCGCTCCCTTGGTCCATGATCGTATTGCAATAAGCACATACATTACACATTAACTGATGTGCCCCCAGAGCTACGATTACTAATAATCCAATATGGCACTTTCTCACAGACGGTCGCGGGGGCTTCCCTGTGTCTTAAAAGCCTAATTATGACTATACTTTCACCCTGTAGTGACTCTCGTGCCTCGTTTTCTATCCTGGGCATCATTTTGGCGCTTGCTCCCAGGTTACTCCCCGCATGTCCAGTTGCATTATGGGTAGCAGCCATTCTGCCGTGTGGACTGGTCACCATTTTAAAGCAGCTCGGCAGAGATGACCAGGCTGTCACGTCCAAGTCCCCGTCGCCTTTTGAGGTCTCGTGTATTGCAGTTTAACCAAAAATTGCCACTCAAAGGGTCTCACATGAGTTGTCTCTCCTCTGACACCAGTGAATTGTTGATCACTGGCCTTAATTTAGGCTGGCATCCACGCAATATCTCCCCCGTTCAAAATCGTGACTCCACCCAATTTTGCTCTCCTTTGGAACAGGTCAGTCATCTTTATTCACACAGGGTGGTGTGGGCCATGGTACAATAGATGCCCTACCTGCAGCTTAGGCGTTGATTTCACGTCTTCCTTTATCAAAAAAAAAATGTACCTAAATAGTTTTGTTGCTGTTGTGTATAAAGGCGTCCATCTTCCTTCCATCCATCCATCCATCCACCCACCCGTCCATCTTCCTTCCATCCATCCATCCATCCACCCGTCCATCTTCCTTCCATCCATCCATCCATCCACCCGTCCATCTTCCTTCCATCCATCCATCCATCCACCCACCCGTCCATCTTCCTTCCATCCATCCATCCATCCACCCGTCCATCTTCCTTCCATCCATCCATCCATCCACCCGTCCATCTTCCTTCCATCCATCCATCCATCCACCCACCCATCTTCCATCATCCATCCATCCATCCATCCACCCACCCATCTTCCATCATCCATCCATCCACCCATCATCCATCCATCCATCCATCCATCCATCCATCCATCCATCTTCCATGCTGTTTAATCAGTGCAGGGTCACAGTGAGCCTGGGCCTACAAAGAATCAGATATGTAATGTGATGTGGAAGATTATATATTTTGTGTGTTTGAAATGTTAAATATAAACAAGTAAATGGTATAAGAATTTGCAGCAGTTAGTTAAGCAAAAGTGAATGCAGAGCTGGTGAGTTTTATTTGAAGTGTCATTGACGTTGTATCCTTGGGGTAAAAACCAGTATAAATATGAGAAATCACACAGAATCGAGCGTGCAGAGTGACGTACAGCGTGCACGAGCGCTGTCTAAACACAGATTGCGTCCTTGCTGTACTTTGTTCTTTCTCAGTTTGTTTTTTTCCAGAACATTCTTCGTGTTCCATGTCAAAGCCCGTCACCTGACAGCAGCCAGGCGAGGCCATCAGCGCGACGCCGGGGTGGCAAGGCCGGTGTGGTTTTCACACGTCCGATAATAAACACTTTTTCAGCAGGTTGTCCTTCCCGAGTTCCCCAGATGAACACGACCTCGCTCCTTCCCATTTACACTGTGCGAGACAGGCTCACTGTAACGAGAGATGGCAGGACTCATTCCGTACCTGGTATCTACAGCAACCCAGGGACCACGGGAGTTTGATTTCGCTGGATATCCAGATTAAAAGTGTCAGCAGAAATACTTGGACGATTTAAAAGTAGGCTGCTTATTTCCTTTGTCTCTTAGCAGATACTTTCTGAGGTGAATAACTTACCTTTTTGATAGCTGAATACTTTCACATTTGGTGTCTGTCTTAGGAGTAGAACTGGAAGACCTACCTGGGCTTTAAACCAACAATCTCCCTTAACTACTGCCTTACCCGTTGTATCTGGTTAGGTAACATACAGCCAACAGGGCAGACAGAACAAAGCTATTCACTCTGATACTTTCCCCGTCCTTAAGATGGTTTATTAAATGGGCCGCTGGTAATTATGCAAATGGAGCTCAGTGTGGTGCCAGAGAGGTAAAGTCAGCTGACTTATGGTAACTGCCTCTGCAAGCCATCCAGAAGGATTTTGCCTGTGTATGATAAAAAAAATGGTGTGTTTCAGCTCTGTCGTAATTAGCAACAGAGCAAATTTGTCAAAAGGAGAATTACACAGCATATGATGTCTTTGTACTGCCAGGTGATGGGCTCGCATCCCATTTAGCATGTCACCTGGCTCGTTCCCTGTGCTTTCTGTGACTCACTGTCTGGGATAAGTGTTTATAGGAGACTCTTGTAAGGATCCTGTCTTTGCAACGAGGATGCTGTTTGTGATGATATTGTACCAAAGTCTGATTATTTATGTATTTGCTTATTCTGCAATAAGGGGCCTCTCACCTCTGGAGATGAGGGTTTAATTACCACCTCTCATTCTGTGTGCAAGGTCCGCAGGGTTTCCATCCCAATATGAGCTCACCCCGACCCGGTATTGGCTGAGCAGTTATCTGGATTTAGTATGGTATTTGGGTGCCGTGTGTTTACTATGCACCATTCTGATGTTTGTCAATGCGTAATTATGATGTGGCTGCACAGGTAGATCTAAAAGTCTGCACAGCTATGGAATATCGCTTGGAAAGTGCAGGTCGCATTTGAAATGACTGCATAAGTGAAACCATTAAGCAATTAAATTAGTGTGGCACACAAAAACCATCCATTCGAGCCCTACGTCACTACCAGCACCTAATTTTTCTTAATGTTTGATGCGGATAGCGTGATTCCAGAATGACGAACTGGCGTAACGTTGAAACTCTTACCGATAATTAATTTTAATGAAAAATAAATGCACGCGATCAGTTAGACTAATGCATCGTGTGTATATAAAATCCAAATGATACAAAAGATACAATCAAATATATGGTGGTAAAACCAGAGTGGCTAATTCGTTTCAAGTTTAAATTTAAAAAAAAAAAAAAAACATGTAACCACACGTTTTGCTAAGGGAGAGCAGTGGGATTTCTGGGTGTAAAATGCGATATGTTCTGGGGAGCGTTAGTGTGAAGCTCTTGATGAAGGAATGTGTAAATCGGGGCAAAGGCCCATTCTTTGGTGGAAGGTTCCTGAGAACTGGGTGTGAAAGATATCGCACTGTAATGCAACAGAATCCAGAGTGATCTCCTGATGAAATGTTCAACATTTATTTTTGAAGTGAAGGCATTAATCTTCACGGCTTTATGTAATTGTACTTTTAAAAGTTTTAAACTTCAGTGTATGGAGGACATCTGTCCAACTGGTGTTCGGCGGAGCATAAGGTTTCTTCAGAGTTGCCTCTCTGTCTTTTAGGAATAAACCTAGACCATATAACTGAAACAACATTGAAAAATCTGCCATGTTACTGTCATGCCGTGTTGTGTATCCAAGAATGTCACGTCACCACGGGAAGTCGTTGGTAGTGTCTGGGTGGTACTAAACACCCCTTTTGTGCGGAGCGTTAATTATGTCCAAGTCTGTTTATAAAATGCATCATGGCAAAATGAATTGCAGTTCAGATTTGTTAAGAATTGTTTGTGATGAATAAAAACATATTCTGGAGACAAAAACATATAAACAGACAGGAACAGAAAAACATAGGAGTGACAACACTGGACTTTATCATGACTTTGGCAGATATGTCCTAAGTAGTTTAAATACTGAATCAGCCACCCAGCTAACAATTTTAGGTTAGCATAACGATTTTAAAATGTTGTTCTTAGGTCGATAGAATGTTTTAATGTCCAGTTTTCTGGACGTTCCAGGAACGTTTTTAAAAAAATACATTATTTTAAAAACGTTCCTACAATGCTCTTTGGCTAAGTTTCCCGATCCATGTTTTAAGAACGTTAGTTACGTAACGTTGCAACAGAACCTAATGAGAACGTTATTGAAAGTTGTGGGAACGATCCGGGCAATCTGGCACTCAAAAGAGCCTTTTTAATGTATCAAAGCTCAGAAGTGCAGCAAATTAATGAGAGGTGCAAATTAGTCATCGAAGTTACTCTGGCACCTCTAGCATAATAGGACAATTTATCCTTATTAGAATACTATATTTTAAAAAATGGTCTTCCTTTGAGGTTTTTCCATATGTATCCCAGTTTCCTCACATAGTCTACAGAAGATCGACCTCACACTGGATGAACCAATGGAGCGATGGTGCCGGTCCTGAATTTGCTCTGTTTACCCAAGCAGAATGAATTGTTTTCACTTGTTATGTTAAAACCCTTTTCCACAATCAAAGTGTGGCACCTTGTATCTAGCTTGAATAATCTCGGGTTAGGTACCTCACAACGATTTTACCTTTCCACTCAGTTTTCAGACAGGTTGCAATCCGTTTCCTGTCGGGGTGCCAATGTGGCATTCTGGAAAGGCCCAGTGAGAGACAGACTTCCTGATAATTAACAGCCTGAACACACAGCAGAAACGTCAATGAAGCCCAGAATTTAAAACTGAATTGTGATGGCAGATATTCCTGGGATCGACCCTGGTCATTTACTGTATGTATGCCTTTAGTATCATTGCAATATTACGTGTAGATGTGAATTAAGAAACACGGCTTTTTTTTATTCTATCACTAAATGTACAGTACCAAATTAAATATGATAGAATGATAAAAAAAAAAGATCTTTAGCATTTATAATACTAAAAAAAGATCTGTGTAGGATTTATACTGAATACTAAAGCTTACATTATTCGACATTGAAAAATATTCTTGATTGTCTCTATGTGGATCTTATTTTGCATAGCCCTATGACCGATGGCCAGAATCAGTTAAGCAGGGACTGCCGGTAGCCAGGATCCACTTCGGACAGCGGCCCGTTTAATTGTCTGTCTCTAAATCAGTATGCGCTCCGGAGTTTTCCCTGGCCGCTCCGTGCCGACCGGCGTGTTTGGGTCCCGGCTTTTTCTATCCAGGCCGACGGGCCGGCCTTCGCCGTGCTCCCCGTCCTCACGGATTAGCTCGGCAGCTGTCAGTGCTTGGCTGCGAACAAGCCGGCTTTATTTATTTATTTTTTTATTATTCCACTTTGACATTTGAATGTCAAGAGGTATCGAGCATTCCATGGCTCAATTCCAAGATTTATTCCTCTGAAACAAGCAGCGGAAAATATCTCATGGAGGACTCCTTGTATATGCTGATTCATTAACCGCACGTGAATGCAATTTAAAAACTTATTACGCATTTCAGCTCATAACTGTTTTATTTTAAAGTAAGGAAACGACCGGAGATAAACAAAGTAGGAAGGAGAGGAGAGAGATCTCGGTTGCAAAGTTTAAGTACCTGGGGTCCACTCCTGGTTATGAATGACACTGTGCCAGGGTTCACTCTGCCAACACCTCTATGCGGGCGTGCTGGGCTTTTGTTTGTTTGTATAAATACCTGAACAATACACATACTCCTACAGGTAAAATCTATTTTTTTCCTCTTCATATGAAGAGGTTTCATTTGGTATTTGATGTTGATCTGCTGTTATGAATTGCCTGTAGATTTATCAATCACCTGTGCTGCATGCTTTTCTCGAACGTTTCTGTCGGTCATGAGACAGTGACGGGTCATTGAAACTGCGTCTTTAATGTCATGTTTCCATACTAGACCAGACCACCTCACTAACAGGACTATTATACTTTGCCACCTTAGAAATACTACACTGTTTCTGTACCTCTCAGTCTCAGCGTATGGTATCTGTATCAACATGGCCATTCAATTTTATATTTAACTCCAGAGGAAAATTTGAACTTATGGTATTGGCTAGGTCTGCATTTCTTGTTTACTCCTGAAACAAATTAAATGTTTTTCAGTGCTTAGAACTTTCTGGGACTGTGAACTGGCTGAGTGCTGCAACACTGGATGAATCCAGCCTTAAATGTGTCACATAATATGACTGTAATATCGATGATTCATCACACGGATATCAAACATATGGCTGCCCACATGGCTGGCAGACGTTAAGCGTCAAATATATCTTGGAAAACAGAAATCGAAATTGCAGCGTTTTTCCACGTTAAAAAGCGTCATCTTATCAATCCATTCTGCTATTCATGGTAAATTAAACATAACAGCTTCAGGTCTGGCAACTTAAGCATAAACAAAGTAGTGATGAATGACACACAGCTGCATTTTAAAACTGAAACATGCCCTTTTAGGAATGATGGAGAATGAACGTTAACACGAGGCCTGAATGATTCGCTCATCCTCAAAATGTGAATTAGAAATGCAGAAATTAAGCCCCTTGTAAAAATAGCTGTCTGATATATTGCCTGATGCCCCTTCCAGCATTATCTCCTATGACATCCTTCCTTCTCGCTTTGGAATAGAACATTGCATTTAGCATTTTTAAAAACGCCTGTTCATGTCAAGTGCTAAGTCCAGCTTTATATGGGCCATTGTTGCGTTTAATGATAAGAGAATCCATTCAAGAAATGATTTTTTGGCTTATCTTCGCATCTTTTGTTTTGAGTTTTCTGGGAAACGTGTTTCTTAAGAGATCCCATCTCTCACTTTTGTGCTTTCTCTCCAGTGTCAGCTTGGAGTTAGCATCAGAGAGTAGAACTCCTGATACGACTGTCAGAGAGCCATGTTAACCGTCTGACACCAACCTGGAAATTCTGTTCTTTTGATGAGATGCATCCGTTAAGCCGGGTTACCACTGCAGTCAGTCCACCACAGCCCCACCCTCGGCTAGCGTGCAGAAGTTATAAAATAACGCATACTGCTGTGGTGAGAAAGTTGTTTATTAGAACATTATTTTATCACTTTGGCGCAAAATGTTGAATGAATTTTGAACGTTTTTCCTTTGATAATTCCAGAATAAAAACCTGGCAACTTCCACACTTGCACCTTTACACGTCTGGCACAGCCATTAGTAATAGGCTTGCGGCCTGTCTAAGGAAGCCAGGGTACACCTTGGATGGGATGCCAGTCCATCACAGGGCACGAGGCTGGGGTACACCCTGGATGGGATGCCAGTCCATCACAGGGCAC
>JAACJT020002081.1:0-10146 GCA_009936485.2 Gymnarchus niloticus
AGGGGAGTGGGGGGGACACAGCCCCCCCCCCCCCCCCCCCCCCCCACCCACACAGGGCCCTTTTAGGGGGAGTTTTTTACCCTTTTTAAAGGGGGTGAATTTCCCTCTGGGGGGCCCCCCCCCCCCCCCCCCCCCGGCGTGTCAGAACAGCTAGAAAGCGGAGCTCCTCACTATCAGGACAATTTCTGCTTTTTTGCCCAGCTGAATTAATGAAATGCTATTCAGCCCCACCTCTTTTGTCCCATTTGCCCATAACTGCCCCACAAAGACAGGATTTAATTTTTTTTTGGGGGGGGGGGGATTAGTATTAGGTATGTTTTAGTCCGGAGATCAGTGGACAGAACAGCTGGGCTCTTTTCCCTCTGGAAGGACGGTTATGATGGTAACAAAGCTGACGGATGGTTTGTACAGCAAAGAGACATCTTCTCATGTAAATCTGCATTTATTAAAAAAAATCCACTGGCTTGCAGCAGGTGTTACAGTCTTACTTGCATCTCCATTGATGTAAATTTTCAAAATGAAGCATGGCAAGCTGGTTGTTTTATGATTAGTTTAAATCATGCTTGTGTGCAGTTTTGAGTCTTCGATTTTGTACCAAATGGAGCACCCTGTGAATGACACACGAAGGATGCAAAGTCGGTGTGACTCGGTTGTCTATATGTGGTGGATACTTTGTCAGAAAGATTGACTGACTGTCCATCATCTTGGGGCATTCTGTGCTTTCTGACCTTAAAGTGCCTTTACCCCAAATATATTCCCACCAAATGATCACACAGTTCAGTTCTTTGCCTTACACCTAAAATACCACTGCTGCAGGTACTTGGCTGTCAGAGACTTTATGGTATCAAGTCAGATTTCAATGGAAATTGTTAGTAGTACGCAGTTGGATTTTGAGGGCTCCGAGACCTAAGCTATATGGTGGCCTGGGGGGCCATACCTCAGAGATGTTGACAAGGCCGAGATGATGAGCCACCCTGCAGAAAAGCCCACTGGGTATACAGGGTTCCTCTCCAGCCGTGTTTCCAGAGATACACAGGTGGTAATGCTGGCATGATGCAGCTGTCATTTTCACCCCCGTCACTCTGCTCCATATACACGCACCAATGCTTGATTGACAGACAGACAGACAGATACAAAAATACTTTATATGTTTCATTGATTCCAGGGGGGCAATTAGTTACATATAGCAAAAAAAATTATATACAGTTTATTGCACAGGTGCAAAAACATACTGGAAAAACAATGCACATAGTGCAAACCAAAGGTTCTGCAAAAATATGGACCATAAGTGTAAAGTTAAAATACCCTGTCTGTCTTCAAGTCCATCATTCGAGCTTGCACATCTAGTGATGGCACTGTGTAATAGATGAATCGCTAACCACATCCTAGAAAGCTGCGTTGAAGGGTCAACTCTCTCAATGAGCTGGTCATCGGCTTCACAGGCCAGCGACCATGCAGACAGCTGCCCAGTGATGGATCTCCGGAGCTTTGTCAGCCAAGCTTTCCTTCCTGTGGAAATTTGTCCAGCAGCTCTCTTTCGCTTTCCCTGCCTGTTGTTGGCGCGGTCGGTGGTTGCGGGTGAGCGTTCCCTAGACTGTTGTTGGCGCGGTCGGTGGTTGCGGGTGAGCGTTCCCTAGACTGTTGTTGGCGCGGTCGGTGGTTGCGGGTGAGCGTTCCCTAGACTGTTGTAGTGGCGTCCCGTCCTCTCGTGTGTGCGGTGCAGAAGCATCTTGGGAAATGGAGTGAAGAGGACGAGCCAATCCTCACTGGTTTCCTCTTGCTCCTCGTGTAGGGAAGACGATGCATTTGCATTAGAAACTACAGTCCAGATTGCCACCCTGTCAGACATGGGAAGGCCTCCGTTACAGAGGTAGTGGGGCATGATGATTTACTTGGTGCAGTAAAAGCTTCAGCCTGGCTCTCTCTCTTGGGCTTCAGGCCAGTTGGTGAACGCAGGTTCCTAGGGGAGAAGGTGCTATTTCCAGGATTACATGCCGTGTGAAACATCTACATGTGAATCATAAACATGTTCCATAGATACCCAGAGGCATCAGAATTCATGCTAACAAGCATGGTTCCTCATTAGATTTAGCTTTTTTCCTGTTTTGATGTGTTGTATTTTCGTGTTTTCAGTGCCTTAAGTTTTAATCGCTGGCTGGCTGTATGTGGAGTTTGATAGCTGCTAATTACTAGGGTCTGTAATTAAATGTTTGGATGAGCATGTTTTCTGTATGTAAACGCATGTTGTTCTCGTGTTACTAGCCATGACAGCATTAATAGATTGGAGTGGTCCCCCTCTGGCTGTTTTCAGGATTATGGGATGGTGTGTCCTGGGAGTCGTTCAGCAGGTTGCCCCAGACAATGAGGCGGGAAATCTCGTTGACCCAGTCGGGGGTAGAAAGACCCCACACAAGTGGAAGGTTCCTCAGCTGCTTCCTGGCTCTTAGCAGTGCCGGGAGCTGGGCTAGGTGTGGAGTGAGCAAGCTGGCCATTGTCCTGTCAGCTCAGTCACATCTGCTGGAATGTGGCTAATTGATCGCTTCTGGGGAAAAGGTACGTGTTTATCTGGCAGGGGTGTTTTATGTTTGTCCCTCCATCTATCTGAGATGCTTGTGGTCCATACCTTACCATACCTCATTTTTTACAGCTTTGTTTTCTCTTCATAATTAGAGTCCTCCTTTATAAAGGTGTCCATCCATCGTCCATATTTCTTATCTAGTGTAGGCTTGTAAACGTGTTCACCTTTCCATTGAACTGCAAAACCCTTCTGGTCAGAATTCCAGCCGCACCGTGTGTGTGTGTGTGTGTGTGTGTGTGTGTGTGTGTGTGTGTGTGGGGGGGGAGGGATTCCTAAAATTGTTTCCGATTTAGACTTTCACCCCAGCTGACATGAAGAAGGTACGTTACTAAATGTGACACTAGATGTTCTTCATTTATGCATTACGTTTTGTTGCTTGATGTTCCAGAAGTTTCCAAAATTGCCAGTTCACAGTTACTATTGATGCACATGAATGTTTTACTAGGGGTGCAGTTTGCAGAAATTTAATTTAAATGATGCACGAGTGAAACAGCTGGACACTTCAGTTATGTTGTTTCTGTGCTTTAAACCACCAGGCAAACAGAATTCTCTTGTAGATTTTAGGATTAAAACATTTTAAATCCAAAGGGGGAAAAAAATTACAAAGGAACATAACTAAATATCTGGTAAAATATTCTCATTTAAATAAAGCGAACGTTTCTGCTGAGGTGTCAGCCGATGACAGCGATAACTGCCTTCAACGTCAGCAGGCTCCCAGGAACTTCTGTGCTTCAACCTTTAGAGGTCGTGAGTTTAGGGGTTCGGTCAAGCATAGAACTCCCTAATAACGGGATGGGCAAGATGGATGGCGTGACGGGGGGGTTGCGGGGTCAGGGGGTGGCAGCAGTGCTGAGCTGACCACAGGGTTCTCTAAGGGAACCTTTGTCTGTGTTTGACCCTGGCTGCTGCGTTTACTGTGCCGGCTGCAGCAGGATGAGCCTGCCAGGTTTGTCGAGGGGAAAACGAGCTACTCAGTCGTCTCTGAGCAGGATGACTGAACTTAACATGGATTTCTTACCATCCCACTGCAGTAAACGGGCTCGTTTCACGCTTGGCTGTAGTCTCCATCATTGACCGCCGGTACGGGTGGCAGTCAGGCATCTTGAAAATTCGTCAGGATGTGTCGCTTTAATAAAATTCGGTTTTCTTTCAAGATATTGAACAGGCTGTTGTGCACTTCGATTAAAAACATAAACTGAGTCATTTTTGTATGATTCTCTGTGTTTGATTAAATGTGAAGATTCTTAGGATTCACTTCTTTTGTGACACTTGCACTGGGGGGGCATTGAGCTGAATTCCCAAACAAGGAAAACGTAATGAAAAATTAAAACCAGATATTATCAATGTGCCAGTCAGTGTCTATGTGCTGCTTGTCTCTGACATCAATTGACTGTGTACAAGAGGATTGTCAATGGCAGAAGTCTTTGTTTCAGCTTCAGCCGTAACTCCCACATTGATCAGCAGCTTGCTGGAAACCAACAGGAGAGCCGAGCTGTAAAAGGCTGCCATTGCTGGTCTCAGCCTGACGATGCAGCTCTCTAGCTGGGATTTGCAGAGGTCAGAGGTCAGAGGTGAAATGTCAACCCAAAGGAAGAGGCAGATGGCTTGATCTGCTTTAAGTGTGTGTTGGGAAGCACTCCTGTCGGAAGTTTGCTTCTGATTGCAAACAGGCCAGAATTAACATGTAACATTTGTCGTTTTGGATTTCACACCTGGTGTTTATTGTTTGGCCTCACTCATAGCCGAAATGTCTGTGACGTTCATGGGAGGAAAAAAAAACTTTGCTGTTCTGCTTCAAACCCACAGAGACATCAACATTGATTAGCATATCATCTTAGCAGTGCCTGCCGTGGAACCCCACGTGGAACGGGACACTGACCGTGATTAGGGGGGCTCGGCACTGTAATAGGGTCTGTTGTTTTTCTAATTCAGTGAGGGACTGCCATTTCTAAACAGATTCTGTTAATCTTGGTCTACTTAATTTCTTTATTTATCTGATAAATGCTTCCCCCACACATCCCGAGGCCCCAGGCTACGAAGGGGGCTCTCTTACACGGTGGCATTGGCTTTCACAGAGATTAGAGGTTCCACACAATGCGTGCCACTGCCTTTTGAATAGCCCCCCATTAACAAGCGCCGGCCCGGGCTCTGGCTGTGCTGGTGTATGTACAGGGGCTCCGCAGCACATTAACAACGCTGACACACGCCTCGGAGAGGAGTGGGGGCTCGCCAGGTGAGAGAGAGAGGGGGCGTGGGTAGCAGTTAAGAAGATACACAGAGACTCTCTGTGGCACCGTGGAGTGTGTGATGCACAGAATGCGAGGTTTTTAACGATGTGAATTTCGAATTGTTTTACAAAACAATGCAGATGTGGCTGGAGAAAAACATTTATGTCGGGTGGCAAAAAAACAGAACAGTTATTTAAAAAATCCACGACAGTGACCCTGACTAGGAGAAATGTTTAGATGATGGATGGATGGATGGATGGATGGATGCTTTTGTATTTAAGGGAAACAAGACTTTCTAATTGGGTAGGGAAATTCCGGCTGTTATGTGTGACAGCCCGTCCCCCAAATGGCCTTTACATCCTCACTCATCACCGCCAGAGAATGTGACGTGAGGACGTATCATGTTGCCAGTTCTGCAGTGACCCAGGCATACAGGAGCACCGGTGTGCGAGCATGTGATGTCTGAGGTTCTAGAATAAAGCATGGTCCTTCCTTGTGGAACCTGCATGACGGCAGGTCAGCTGAGGATGCAGCTGATGTAGAGTTTGCTGCCCTCTTAGCTGGAGTCATGTCTTATCTAAACACCCCCCCAATCCCTCTTTGTTGTCCCAGCCGTTCCCTCGTCCTCCCCTGTTTACCGAGTCCCCTTCCTCAGACAATGCGAGTGCTTCTTCCTGAGATAACGCACATCCCGGACAAAGACGCGAGGTAAACGCCGGTAACGGGTCGCATTCCTGTGCTGAGTCGGCGTGACCGCGGAGACGGGGGAGCATCTGTCAGCGACCCACGGCATTGACCGTAAAATCGTTTCCAGACTGGTGCCCGTGGCCGGCCAGTGTTCAGTATAAATGTTCGCGAATGAGAAAAGGTTTAGGGTTACACGTAAACCAGTAACGCTGCATGGTGCTCGGAGGTAATCTGAGGTCAGAGTGTGATGCAGAAACGCCCAGCAGAGGTAGGTGATGCCCGTCTAATTAAACATGATAACTAGATGTATAGATTGGAAGCACATTCCTGTAAATATGATTTAATGGACTGCTCCAAGGGTGCCATTGCAACAGATGTTCTAAACAAATGATTGACCTCCAACCGTCATGGCAGAGGTGGGGGGGGGTGTAGCTTTTATTTCTTTTACTCCGTGGCATGTCCTAGTTCATGTCCTTAACATAGTTATTTCAAGCCACAGTTAACCTCACAAGTGTGCAGACATGATGCCGGGGCCCCCCACGCTTCACTCAGGGCATGACAGATAGCCTGGTTTAGTTTAGAAATGAGGTGGAGGGGACCTCACCTCTCCTACAGCAGGGAGAGATGACGGGCACGGACCCTCAGGTGCTGTTTCTCTGCCAGCCTCCAGCCTGGGGGCCGAGCCCCTCGAACCTCGAATGCTACCCACTGCTCTCTCACCATCATGTGGGCAGTGCATCCTGACCGCCGTGACAACACCTTCCTCATAGAATCCCCTGGATTACTGACTCGGACATCTCGGAGTAGAGGTAGCGAGCGATGCAAGTGTGTGTCACAGCTGCCAGGTTTCCCTGTTTAAGCCGTTTAACTTTGCATAAAGCTTCAGTTTCCAATCTTGGCTGTCACTGTCTGCTGGGTTGCTCAAGGGCACTCCCTCACCTGGCATGTAGGGTAAACCGGCCTCCTTACTTCAGTACGTAACCTTCAACATGCTTCAGTCACCACATTGTGCTCAGAGTTCAGGCAAGGAAATGCGAGATATTGACTTAAGAACAACTGTGGAGAAGCTGACTTCTGGAAAGTTCCACTAATTCAGCTTTACTTTGGGCTGTGTCTTGGGTAGTCCAAGTTCACATATTTATTATAAAAATTCTAATTATGTTCTGAAGACTGGGAACCTGGAATGATGGAACTCAGTCTATATAGATGGCAGGGTATTAATATTTAACAATGCATTGGGGAAGGCGTGGCAGTTTTATTTATATAGCACAATATTCAAGGTCATTCAATGTCATTCAAAGTGCTTCACGGATACAAAGAATAGAATCCCTTGTCATCATTGGTACAACTGGACAATGAAATTTAACAGAAGCTCGAGCTGTTGTTTTCAAATAAAATGAAAAGATAAAAGGATAAAAATATCCCATCATTTAATGGATCATCTGAAATATGTAAATATACAAGGATGGAATGTCCCACAGACTAACAACATCAGAGTTTGAGTATAACTTTCATAAAAAGCAAGTAGAGATTGTCAAATACATTACTGATGAGTCTTTAGTAATCTGTCCCATGGTGCAACCTTTATCTCCTGTCCTTTGTCACCTGCTGGCCGGTTTGCAGACCATCTCTTCCTAGAAGATCTTTGAACTGTTTGTATCTTGCTGCCTGATCTTTTTAAGGATGATTATCGCTGTCTTTGCTCTTTAGACAAATCAGAACCATTGTTTGAAATTCAGCCCTCATCTCTCCTGTTGAATGAGTAAGAGGGGTTCAGTTTATTGGGATGTTTAGTTTTTTATGTTCTTTGGTCTCCTCCGAGTGGTTTTGGATGCTAGGCTTTAAAATACAGCTTTAGTAATGAACCTGTTGGATGTTTCAGCCCAAGACCCAAGATGGATTCGTAACCTTGCCCTCCAGAAGTACTTTGTGAAGGCTGTACTGACTTCACTCATTACTGCTTCTAGATAACAGGAGACCTTGTGAATGAAGTAGCTTATGGCAACTTTAAGATGGTCATCTGGGGACTAGAGTTTTACCAATCTGGTTTACATTGGCAGTTGCTGAGAGTTACTAGGCAGTGTGCCTGTCTTGAAGATGTTAGGTAGGACACTGGATTCCATGACTTTTGAGGGTATTGATGTTTGAGCCAAAAACAAACCTTAAGTTATCTGTTATCAGTGCAGCAGTCCTGTTCTGCTGCTTTTGATTACCTGTTGTCCAGAGAGTTTTATACACCTGTGGAGAGAGGCTTTTCGAGCTCATGAGATGAGGAAGTGCCGAGCTGCGGTACGATACAGGCTCACCACACGGCCATCCTGATTTGCAGATGCGTTGAATCCTAATCCATCCGCAACTCATCCACTGTGCCCCCCCCCCAGGCATCTCACCATTTGTGATCCAGCCCACGCCTGCGGTGGTGACCAAGGGGTCCGTGGCCCGGTTCCTCTGTAGAATCACTGCCAGTCCTCCTCCAATCATCACCTGGGAGTTCAACCGTGCCGCCTTGCCTCTGTCCACGGAAAGGTAATCCATCAGATTTATTAATATTTGAATAGTGGTAATCTCCTTATTTATCTGCCTATCTACAGGTTTTTTTGTGCAATACACTAAAAATAAGTCAGTGAAACCTTTATATGTAAACTTTTGTTATGTCTTCAGTTTCTGTTCATGATCGTGTTGGTTACTGAATCCCATAATAACACTTTGCTTCGTCCAGGATCACTGCGTTGCCTAATGGCGTGCTGCAGATCCATGGGGTGGAACAGGGGGATGCAGGGAACTACCGCTGCGTGGCAACCAACATCGCCAGCCGTAGGCGGAGTGCAGAGGCGGTGCTTGTCGTCAACCCAGGTAAGCTGGGGCAGGCGAGGCGGTGAGCAACGGTGCAAAGAACAGGCATGGAGTCAGCAGGAGGCACAGCTATAGGTGGGGGTTGAACAGGCCGCTTCTTCCCACAGCTCCGGCTCTACGGGCCCCACAGAGGCCCCGCATTGTCGCTGGGCCCCAGAACATCACCACGAGTCTCCACCAGAATGCCGTGCTGGAGTGCATGGCCACCGGCCGCCCCAAACCTCTCGTTTCCTGGAGCAGGGCGGACCACAAACCCATTGATGTGTTCAACACCAAGGTGCTGGGGAATGGCAACCTGATCATCTCAGACGTGAGACCACAGCACGCTGGCGTTTACGTCTGCAGGGCCACCACGCCGGGGACCCGCAACTTCACTGTCGCCGCAGCCAACCTCACTGTCCTGGGTGAGTTTCTGAGCACCAGGACCAGGCTACTTTAATCCAGAGCCTCCTGATGGAATAAAACATTCTGCTGAGTTCTAGTTACAACATGAGGGTGTTCATCAAGAACCTCTTTGAAATGACAACCTTGTCTGGCTGGCGCTGACACATCCGGCCCTACTGCCTATCCACAGCCCCTCCGTCCCTGGTGGAATGGCCCGAGAGCCTGACTCGCCCGCGGGCAGGCACTGCTCGCTTCGTGTGCCAGGCGGAGGGCATCCCCCCACCCCGCATCACCTGGCTGAAGAACGGGGAGAAGGTGCACTCCAATGGGAGGATCAAGATGTACAGTAGGTGGGGAGCTCTGGTCATCACGTGCTTGCGCGTTTACTAGGGGTGTAACAGTATTTGATATATTATCGAACTGTTCGGTATGCCCCTGACAGTTTGATACGCACGTAAACCGCGGTATTACGGTATGCCTGTCGTTTTCCGATACGTATTGGCGTGAATATAAGATGGTGTTTTTCTCCAAAAAAATACATCTAAAAACCTGGGGTTGTCTTATTTTCGAGGGCTAGAGTTTAAATGTCATTATACAACAGCAGATACCGTAAATTATCCGCCTCCTGGCTATTAGTGCTTCGTATGCAGATACGAGCTAGAGAAGAGAGGCTAAACTGAAACAAATATTCTCTTCGCTCCAACGTGACAATGGTGAGTGCTAGTAGGGAGATAGAGAGAAGCTAATTAGAAGAGGTCCCGCCGTCTTTCAAATCCACGGTGTGGGAACATTTTGGATTCAGCATGCAATACGATAACGAGGGATAAAAAGACGGTAAACAAACTCATTAGGGTAAAATCTCATTAGGATGCTTAATTTTGCACTTCCTTATTTTTATGTTTAATATCACCTATACAAGTATGTAGCCTGTTTTAAATAAAATATAGAAGGCAAATTAGGCTACTTCCAGGTGGTCAAAGCTTAGACAGAACATGGAATGCTTCGACTGGTAGTCCACTTGATGTTAATCTTTATTTAAATAATTAAACGTAAAATAGAAAGTCAAAATAAAGTTCATCGTTTAATGTGATGTGTTTTTATTTTCTTAAAGATACCGAAACCGTACTGTTACCATGGTCCCAATACCGTGACATATACCGAACCGTGGAAAAACTGTATCGTTACACCCCTAATGTTTACATACAGTTGCTGTATGCCATTATGTTACCTGCATAATTATATTTTGGTGTCGGCTGAGTGCAAAAACATACCATTGGAGGGAAAGCTCTGGGCTGAACCACTCAGCATGGGAATGGGGGAATGAAATGGCACTGGCAGAAAAGCTCTGGGCTGAACCACTCAGCATGGGAATGGGGGAATGAAATGGCACTGGCAGAAAAGCTCTGGGCTGAACCA
>JAACJT020002082.1:0-13050 GCA_009936485.2 Gymnarchus niloticus
TCTGTCGATGGTACATCCCATGCAGGGTCTTGTCTTGCCATGGCACTTCCTCTGCTTGGTCTTCCTTCCATGTCTGCCGCTGCCTCAGGCATTCTCTCAGCAACTCATCTTTGGGTGCCATCTTACTGATATACTCCTGGATGCTAATACATGTAAAATTTGTAGTCTGTTTTTGAGATTATGTTGTACATATTTGGATTACGTGGGATATAGCTTTATTTTGTGTGGTCTGTCTGTTTGTATTGAGTGATAGGTTTTTGATTAATTTCTGTAACTCTTGGTTATACCCAGTCCACCAACTGTACATTAGGCTTCTAACTGTAGATAGTAGGGTTTCTGTCTGGTTGTGATTATGCCTTATATACCATAGGTATTAGGGAGGCTGTCTTTCAGGATTATGACTTCTAACTGTAGATATTAGGGTGTCTGTCTGTTGGGATTATGCCTTCTAATTGTAGGTATTAGGGTGTCTGTGTTTCGGGATTATGCCTTATAACTGTAGATATTAGGGTGCATGTCTTTCGGGATTATGTCTTCCAACTCTAGGTATTAGGGTGTCTGTTTTTTTGGGATTATGTGCTTCAGCAACAAAAGACACATTACTTTGGCTTAGCGGTTGCTGTGGGTGGCTGTGCTCCTGATACAGTCTAAACAGGAAGCAGCTTCCTGTTTTCCTCTCGAACCACCCCGGCGGAAGTGCTGTGTCCTGAACATGCTTGTGTTTATGTGCGCCAAGGCCCCTTTAGTGGCTGATTGTGTTCACTGGCAGCTGTGGTAGTTTTCCACCAGCCTTGACCTCCCCCCCTTTCCCGGTGCCGCCTTTACCCGAACCAGAGTGACTCTGGGAATGTCCATCACTCCTGATGTTACCCACAAGCCTCCACTTTCTCATACAGTGAGGCATACGTCTCTGAAGGGTTACTTAAATCTGAGTCCACCCCCTTTGGGAGTTTTACCCGCTGTCTTGTGTGACTTCCTGTTGAGTAAACCTCATCATGGAAAGAGCTGGTAGTTCCCACTTGTGTCAGGTTTCATTCATAGAAAATCATCTGTGAGCTTGTGAATTTGCTTCTCTCCTGTTTCCGTTCGAGCCTTGCTGACCACGGCACTTATTCCCCAGCCATTCTGAGCCATCGATAAGCAAAGTCATCGCATTATGTGCGTAAGTGTGTGAGCGCGTCGTTCCGGTCCGATGTGTCTGTGGGGGTGTGTGGTAGGTGTTACGGAGAGTCTCGGTGAGTTGGCATCTCTCTCTCCCTCTCTCTCCAGTTCTTTCTCTCTCGTACTCCCCCCCCCCCCCACCTCTTCTTGCTGTGACGGATATGTGTTTCCCCTGAGGCATGGGGGGGTGGGTGTCAGCAGTGAATCGGATGGAGAGGCAGCTGCGAGAGGGAGCACACGGTCCTGTACACAAAGGACTCTGTGTTTAAAGTGCACAGGCATACCCAGAGAGCATGTCACATACGGCCGTGACTGAGGTCTTTCCAGTTCTAGCCCCGCTTAATCACATGTGCTGTTTGCGTGGCTGCCGAACGTAGGCCTGACATAGGGGTCTGTTTTGTCTGTACTACTCAAAGGCAGCAGATGGCGTGGTGGTTAAGGACACCAACCGATAACCCGAACACTCAAGTTCCTTGTAGTGAAACTCAAAAAACCTAATTGATTTATGAAATGTCTCCATAAAGGTATGATAATTTAAATAAACTAGAAAATAATATTCATTTCATGTGATAAGCATCAGCAGCGTCCATGCTATGTACGTGAGCTGCTCAAGCGCGCCCCCTAAGCTGGAGCTGAAAGGCTGCTCTGTTCTCCTCTCCCGCAGAGGCGAGACATAGAGACACACTGTTATCTCTGGCAGCGGGGCGGAGAACGAGAGGGAACGCATCGCGCGTTTGGCTGTGTGACGGCCTGCGGCGCAACACGCAACGGCCGACCGTGACCCAAGCGGACTCTGAGCCCTGCAAGAGCGGGCTGCGGGGGCGGTGCACTCGCGGGGTTGTTGTGGCGACGGCCCTGTGTTTTTCTGTGCAAACAGCACATGTGAGTAAGCGGGTTTGTGGCCGGGTTCACCTTGTTAAAGTGGGCCAGTGGGAGGGGAGTGGAGATGTGTAGTTGAAAGTGACACACACACTGGGATATACAAACACACTCCAATACACACACACACACTGATATATATATATACACACACTCAGATTCACACAGATGTACAGACACACTCAGGTACACAAATTCACAGACACGTAGGCATAAGTACACACATACAAATCCATACACACACTTCGCGGGTGCAGTGGAAATGTAGCATAAAGGCAAATTTGAAATCTCAATCTTCTGAATCCCAGCACAGCAGGACCTCACAGCCACATTCTCATTTACAGCCAGAATCTACAGGAAAACGTAAAGACCAGCCCACGTTTTCAGTGTGTCCCCAGCTGAACTGAGCCACTCATCATTTCAGATTTGCCTAGAAGTGGGTCAACAGCTTAGATTAGTACGAGTGCATGCATGCAAGTGTGTGTGTGTGTGTGTGTGTGTGTGTGTGTGTGAGAGAGATATATACAGATTGTGCTCAGATACGACCTCCTGACTAGTGTTGGAGCAAAAATGCATCTCCACCTATAGTGCGGGGTAGTGCTCACTCCACTGGTCAGTGTCAGATTAGTAAAAGCAAATACAGTGGGGTATGGTTAATCTCTGAGTTATGTATACATGGATCTACAGTCGTATGAATAAATAGATAAACAGTTCTCCAGGTTAAGCCTTCAATAAGGGGCTTTCTGTCAGTTCATGTGAGGAAGATGTAATGATTATTATAGTTTCAAATAAACTGTCATTTGAGCATTTGGTCGGCCAATTTGAAAAGAATATAACAAGTTTGAAATAAGCCTGTTATTTTTTCAAAAATAAAACCTGTCATTATATTGAACGTTAAAGGTTTGCAAAACATAAGCAGAACAGTACTGATGAGACCAGATTGGGTTGGTGAGGGGCGGGTCTGTGACTGCAGATACCAAACTAGTGTTACCGGTTTTAATGTGCTGCCATGGAGGAAGTTAGTACTGGGTGGATGCATTAATGTATCAGAGTACAGGGCAGTGTTTTGTTAAAGTATCAGAGTACATGGCAGTCTTGTGTTGGAGTATCGGGGTACATGGCAGTTTTGTGTTGGAGTATCGGGGTACAGGGTGGTGCTCTGGAGTACAATTGCTGTGTCTGACAGGGTGTCATGGCCTACTGTGCTCTCACTCAGCATTCAGGTTGACCCTGCAGGGGAGTGTGTATGTACGCGGCTCCTGTGAGCTTCCTGCTGGAAAGAAGCCTGTATCAGCTCCTTTCTTTAGCTCCCAGGGCTTTTATTTGCAGAGGAAGAGAGGAGGGTGTGTTTGTGTGTGTGCGGAGGGGAGGGGGGATCAGCCTGTTAACAGAAACCTCTGCCAGTGTTTTCCTGACAAGAATGAGACAGCCACTGTGCTGCTTCCTCTGGTAGCTGGAGCCATGTAGACAAGCGATCTCTCTGCTCTCTCAGTCTCTACTCTGTCCGTTCCTCTATGACCTTCTCTCTCCCTCTCTGTCATTCTCTCACATTCTCTTTATCTCTCTCTCTCCAACCCACTTTGACCTTCTCTCTTTCTCGCTCTTGCTCCCTTTCTTTCACTTTCTCCAACCCTCTCTCCTTCTCCCTCTCTCTTTCCCTCTCTCTCACACCCTCTCTCACTCTCCCTCTCTACCATACACACACACACTCGCTCACTGACTACATACTTGCCTTTGCTGTGCATTCTCTTGATCCACAGTAAACTGTGTTATTTACCTGCCCAGCCCTGAAGATCCACTTCATTTCCCCCTCCCTCCAGCCCCCCCCTTGTAATTTCATTGTCTTATTAACTTCAAGCTCTCTGATTACTGAAGGCAGGTCAAATTTAATTCTTTTACTTTGTTTTTCTCCCTTCGCTGAAGAAAGAAACCATGTCAGAAAGGGAAAGAAGAAAAATAGGAGGATGTTGAATGTGGGGGGGTGAAGAGAGGTAGACAGAGAGGAGGCAGACAGACAGCTTTGGCGACTGGAGCTGAGCCGGGGAGCAGACTGGCGCTGGGTTCCCGGGGGCCAGGGTGGGAGCTTTGGAGGGGACATAACTCACCCCCACACCCACACACACCTGGGAGACATGCACGTGCCTCATGGGAGCTTGTGTCCACTAAGTGGTGAAGCACAGAGACGTGGAATTGATTCAGGGATGGGGGAGATCTGTGTTCGACATCACCAGAGGTCACATAGCAAACATAGATTGGATTTCCTGTGGTTGATGACGTCTTTTCAGGCTTGCGAAAAACAAAAAACAAAACAGAAAACCCAACAGGGATCCCTGGTCTCCCCCCGTTTCTGTCTCTCTCTTTCTCTCACCCTCTCTCGTTGTCTCTCTCTCCCCTTCTCTGTCCTTCTCTTTCTCTCTGCCCGTCTCTCTCTCTTCCTTTGTCCTACTCTCACCCTTTGCTCCTTCTCTCTCTTTCCCATCTCTCTCTTCCCCTCTCTCTGTCTCTCTCTTCCTCTCTCTGTCCCTCCCCGTCTTTCTCTTTCTTTCTTTCTTTCTCTCTCTTTCAACACAAATCAACACACATTTCATTGTACTGATCTATAATAACAAAGCTTTCTTCTTCTTCCTTTTCTGTCTCCCCCCCCCCCCCCCCTTCGTCTTTCACTTTTCAGAAAATCCCGTACTGACCCTTGCTTATATAACCCAGCATCCCGAGAAAAGGGAAGAACAGCAGGCTGGCCGAGTCAGGAAACAAACAAAAATGAGCTGGGCTAAATAGCAGAGCTGCTAGAACACACACTCGCACACAGGCACTACGCACATAAAACAGACTCAGAAAAAGAAAAACAACCCAGAATTACTCAGCGCGTATAAAACATCCATGAATCAGTTCTTTATAACTGATCCCGACTGTCTGTTGATGACCTCACACGGGATAGTGGGATCTCCTCTCCTCAGTGTGTGGATCTCCTTACCGACGTGTCTCAGCGGTCTGACCTTAGGAAGCTGTCTGCTGTTGATGACCTCCCACAGGACAGTTGATCTCCTCTCCTCAGTGTGTGGGTTTCCTTACCAACGCGTCTCTGTAGTCTGACCTTAGGAAGCAGCCAACAGTCCTTGCTTTCTCAGTTATTTTTCATCTGATTTGTGGTCAGAAAATTTATGAATTCCAGCCAGTGAGTTACGTAAGCACCACTCTGTCCTTAAATGCATTGCCCCTCCACAACAGATCCTTGGTTGGTCTCTGCTGATGTGGGCCCCCTCAATCACTGCTCCCATTTGTTTTGCACAGAAGCGCTTCCTTAACAGAGGTCAGTGCCATCTCCTGGCAGGCGAGGAGGACAGAATCAAATCTTTCTCTGGCAAAAGGAGGGGTTTATATTCCTCCCTATCCCCCCCCCCCCCAATTGGTCCTGGCTGACAGATAGTACTTTGTTGTCTTTTCAGGGGCATCCTGGGGACAGATAAATTAACAGGGGGAACATTCCCAATTGGGGAGGGGGTGTAGTTTGGTTTGAGATGTTGTTCCCCACTTCACTGCAGAGAGGATGTACACACTTCTCATCTGTGAGAGCCAGGCCTGCTTTGCTCCAGGGTGTATCCACAGTGTTGGGTTGGGAACCCTGCACTGGACCTTGGCTGCCTACTGCTCCGGGTCTTTCAGCCTCCAAGGATCTGTTTGTCTGTCCACAAAGTTGATACTGCCTTATATATAGCCTGGCAGACATATTTGGAGTCCACCCGGATATTTTACTCCTATTGCAGAAGTGAAAGTTTGCGTGTCTAGCTATATGGGAGCACTGACTCCTGTTAACAGTTCTTTGAACCACTGATTTAAGCAGCACCTGAGCCCATTGTGGCATAACACATAAACACTGATTTTATGACAGGGTACCACTTTTGAGAATTTGGGAAATGACCATTTGGTGAGTACGTCCCCCTTCTGCCCCAGCCAGTCACACCGTCTACGGCTGGTGAATGCCCACCCAGGCAACACAGACATCCGGGTAGACCAGAGCACACTAGAGGGATTTATCTTCCCATGCTTAGCTTCAGGTAGTATGTGTGTCTATGTGCTATGGGTGGAGCGGTCCAGGGTAAACCAAGAGCTCCAGTTCTTTTCTCTGAAGACGCTTCTTGACTTGCAGATGAACAGACGATAGGAGCGCAGTGATACAAACACACACGCACATATACATATACATTTTAACCACATACATAGAGCCTAGTGGAGCAACGCTGCCGGAGGAACGTGGTAGACAAACAGAAAAATCTCGGTGTAATGGTGTGAGCCTTGAGCCAAGGTTTGAGAATGCCCCAGATACAGACTTGCAAAACGACACAATTACAAAAGCAATGCAATAGTTCAGACAGCAAAACTGGGTAACCCAAACATGTCGATATTGGCTATTAATATCTCTGGGGGGGTGAGGAGGGGAGCTTAACTCCTCCCTGGAGGAAAAGCAGAGGCTGGAACAAGTGTAGAAAAAAACTAGTCTGAACAGGAAGACTAGTCATGGCAGCTTGGGTGGGAGGAGCCGTCTGTTTGGATGGCCGTGCGGGTTGACGGAGACCAAGGTTGGAGTGGGTTGGTGACGCAGTGCTGTCTGGTCAGCCTGTCCGCACGGGCTTAAAAATACAGAGTGACCCAGCTGAGGCTTGTGGTGGTGTGAGTTACACTACGGGCATCAATACTGTGTTTATCCAGTAGAGGGGGGCTCATTTATACGGCATGAGATAATTAGCTGTTTTTAACTTAATAACAGTCCGGCACCATATAATCCACATTATAAATAATTCATGTGTAATTTTAATATAAATTATTAATGATAATAATGCGCTCTCACATCCATTACCTCTGAACATACCTCAAACTTTAAGGAAAACAAGCAGCAGTGAAAGCAACCATTACAATCCTGATAATGGTTCTGATCCATTACAGTGGCGCGTCTGGTTCTGTGACTAATATTGAGCTCTTCTTTCAGATGTGCCAGCCATTATTACTATTGGTTACCATGAAACACTTCAGTAATTCAGCTTTTGAAGTTGATATTTAAAAGTAATGGCAGGAAGGTGGCTGGATACCCTTCAAGTTGCAAACAGCAGTGAACTCATGGTTACGTGCCCGACGAGCGATAGGAAAGCCATGGCTGTGACTGTTCAGTGTTTGGCTTCGAGCGACACCCAATCCAGCGAGGGCAATGTGAGGAAAACCCTGTATCCCGAGGGCTTATGGGTGAGAAGGATTGAGCCGATCCTCCAGCATCAGGACAAAAGCAAGCAGTGAGCTTTAAAGTCCATTGATCTCTAAGGTTGGTATCTGCTGTGACGTATGACAGAGAACTCAGAGAA
Source organism: Gymnarchus niloticus (assembly GCA_009936485.2). Taxonomy (NCBI): domain Eukaryota; kingdom Metazoa; phylum Chordata; class Actinopteri; order Osteoglossiformes; family Gymnarchidae; genus Gymnarchus; species Gymnarchus niloticus. The sequence continues at coordinate 7,392 of JAACJT020002082.1, forward strand.
GCAGTGACACCATAGCAAACCAGCCTGCATGTCTCGCTGGCACACAGAAATTATATAAGTAGCACATTTCAGTATTGCTTTGCAGGTCAGACGGACCGTTGCTCTGCTTTGCAGTCTGAGGATTTTCTAAACCAGGATCTAGCAGCCTCAGTACTGGGTTGGGTCAGCCATCTTCAGGGACTCCTCAGCAGTGATGGAGTGTTGGACGCTTGGCAAGACAGGCTGGATCCTCAAGGCTTTAAGACAGAGCTGACTAGCCTGGAACCTTTGGGGGTGGGGGAGTCTTGTGGTAAATATCTGCAGCTCCCTGCAAGGTGGGTGCCTGGAATTGCAGCGTGTTGGAGCTCGAAGGGTGCACGCCGGGGCACAAGCAACATCGTGCCGTTTTAGCAAGGTGCCGAGGGCTCTTGAGAAGGTGTCCTAATGCGCTAATGGGCTTCATCCTTGGTCTGTCTCTTGCAGCCCCCTCCTGTGTCTCTCTTTCCGCCTCTCTCTTTCTTTGGCTTGTGCCTTAATGACCCCCCTAAATTGGAGATGAATAGTTAATGACGGCTAGCTCTTCTCTGAGAGTTTCACACTGTGTCCTCTTGTGTCTTTTAGACTGGGAATTGTATTATTTGTCAGATTAATTAGGCACAATACCAAATGCAACATTTCCACTTTTAGGGTGTTTTTTTAGGGGATAATTAACCCTGAACCCCTCCTGTATATCGATGTTGGAGAACATGCCATGCCCATGGTTTTACCTCTGAGGTTCAAGGTGAAAAGCATTTAGATTAGCGCTACTTTTTGTGCTTTTGTTTTGATGTCGCTTCTGTAACACAACTGAGAAATGGCATCTTGTGTCATGTGGCCTTCAGTGCTCAGATGAACTCCTTTGTTGGAGTAAAGGTGAATTCAGAAACTGTACTGCAATGATAATCTGTGCCTAGCCTTTGAAGGCTGATAGCTATCTACACTGACAACACTGGTGTTGCTGAACGTACAAATGGCTGAGGTTTGAGCAGCCTGTTAGATTAACTACTGAACAGCTAAGCTCCACAGGTGGCTTTTTGTGCAAACATCCCAGTCATCTCCTCCAGGGTCACCTCCATCCCACACAGCTAAACTTTGTCCTTGGATAGACTGTCTTCGCAGCCTCATTTGCCACTTGAGCCGCCAGTCCCTGGTATGAATCCCACCTCCTTTGTCCACTTATGAGGAGGACCATAAGCTGTATATCTTATGGAGGAGTGAGGTTGGGGGGGGGAGTTAAGGTTAAAGCCAAAACACTGGGAGGTCAGATGAACTGTTAACTGACCATCTGTATGGAGAAGGAGGTTGGCGGACAGACATGGAAAGGTGACGGTGATGGTGGTTTTTGCACATCTTGTAAAACGGTGCTCTGCTGCCCTTGTTGACAGAGGATTTTGGTCTATGTCAAGCTGCATCTCTTGATTAATGGAGGAGCTTCTTGGTCTGCGTTGAGTGGTATCTCCCACTTAAGGGAGAAGCCCACCGACATACCATATGACGAGTCACATCTCACAGAGGAGCCCGTCGGTCTACGCCGAGTCATGTCTCCTGGTTAACAGAGGAGCCCGTCCTGGTCTACATCGAATTGCGTCTCCCGGTTAATGAAGGAGCCTGCCGGCCTACATCAAGTCACGTCTCCCGCTTAATGGAGGAACCCGTCGGTCCACGTGGAGTTGTGTCTCCTTGTAGAGAAATACAGAACAGATCTCTACTTTGGCTGCCCAATACAACCCCCCTAACTTTGAATATTCAGAGGTTCCCCTGACAATGTGAGAATCTGAGCGTTCTTTGTGTTTATGAATATGCGTGAAGGGAGTGGGGTGCTGTGGTTGGGGTGTGGTGGGGGGTAAATATCTCCATTTTGGTGATTTTGGATTGTATAATAGCATCAGTTTTAATGTATTTTTTTTTTTTTTTTCTGTTTTGCCTCCTTAAGCGTCTATCTTGCTTTCAGTTCTCCGCAGAGGAGCTCGCAGAGCAACAAAGAAAGAGGCTCTTTCTCCTCTGTGGAACAACAGCTGTTGACAACAGAAGTGAGGCAGAGAAAGTGGGGGGGGGGGGGGAGTAAGAGAGGAAAGAAAAGGAAAGGAAGAGGAGAGAGGGAGAGAGGAACAGAGAAGTACTAACAGCATCCTTTTGTTCCTCTGTATCTTTTCCCTCCTTTTGCTCTGGTCTCCCTCCTTCCTGCATCAACATTGATGGTAATGGAGATGAACACGTATATTTTTGTATTCTGCTGAGAAACCTGAATTCAGTCTGTGGAGGAGTGGTGGAAGTGAGGCATGTGACCCTCGATGTTCAATAAAACACATTTGACAGAGCAGCCTGCCCTGACCATGCCATTACACGGAGCATCCGCCGCTCATCCATTTGGACACATCTGCCCAGCAGCACCTCAGAGGGGTCTAGAGAGATGGCCGGGCACTTCCAGCCCCTCCGCATCTTCCTGTCTTGCTGCGATGCACTTCTGTGGGCAGCTAGGACTTGTTTTAGCATTACTGTGGCGGAAACGGGATCATTGAAGCAGGGACGCGAATCTCTTAAAACAGATACAAAGATAACATTTTCCTAACAGATTCCATCCAACACGATGGTCTTTATGGACTGCTAAGGTCCTTGAACAGAACCTAACAGAACCTTCTGTTCCTGAATAGTAGGAACCATGCATTTCCACATCATGCGGGACGGCTACAGTGGTGCAGACACGTCGGGGGGGGATGGCGGGGGCCCACGGCCTTTTGTTTGCACACGGGTGGCCGTGGAAGGTGTCCTGAGCTCATCCAGGCGACCTTGCCCCAAGGAGGAGTAGGAATGGAGGAGGGGGCAGGAAGGGAAGCGGCTGGGGGTTGGAGGGGGGAGGGGTCCACTCGCAGATGGGGAGGGGGCGTCAACGTGGAAGGATGTGGAGTCCAGCTTTGCAGGGAGAATGCAGTTGCATTAACCTCTGTCACCATGGCAGGGGAGAAGAATAGAAATGCAGAGGCTGTTCCTATGAAACCAGCGAAGTGATCGCGCGTAGTCCAGTTACGGTCACGTACGGTGAGTCACAGGGAGTGGTCGTGCTGCCAGATTTGAGTAATTTTTTGGTATTATGATCAAATCCAATTCACTCATGAAACCATGTTTTAATAAGCAGCTTTGCTTTGTTTGAACACAGGTTCCTATTGAAATTACATATAATGGCTTTGAGGTCAGGGGAAAACATTAATTATGTTTCATCTCACCTTTTGGGATGGAAGCAGACCAGGGCTCCATTTCAGGGCCAGTCATCTGAGATTTCCGGTCTGACTCAACCTGACCAAGCAAATATGAAAACCAGTACAGAGGGATCCCATGATGGACTCTGTTTTACCTTTTTTGTGATCCTGAGGCACTTTGGCAGAAGGCCGCCATCTCAGAAGATGCGCAGGAAGGTGGGGGTGGGTGGGGGTAGCGAAGACTGTACCCATCGGTAACGACTGCGATATTTCATGGTTTTTCCTCTGCAGCGACGTAGGCCCTAAAGAACGTTCCCTTGTCCGTCCTGCTCTCTTGCTTTTAGGACACTCCATTTTTATCATGCCATTTTATTTCCCAACCCTGAGTTTGGTGTACTGCATTTCTTTCCACTATTCAAGGTCTTTCTGTCTGGCCCTGCCATCTTTAAAGGAGGTGCCAAAATCCCTCCCCAGCACAGTGCACCATAAGGGGGGTGGTGGTGGGTGCCCCAGTTTGGCCCCTGGGCTGTCTGTCACCGTTCAATCTCATCGCTGCGGCATTGTACAGCCCCGGACACGCCCAAGTCTCCACAAGTAGGTCAAGTGTCACATTCATTACGCACCCCACCTCGCACCATGTCCCCGTGTCGCCCCTGATACACATGACCTTGCTGTCAGACAGCCTGGGTTGGCTTTCATTGTACGGTCCCACAAATCCATTGATAAAACATCTCAGGCTAACGTATTGATCTCCCTGTCTCAGCTTCCCCTTGAAAGTCATGTGACTCTGACTCCCTCAATATAAACCAGATGGGGGTGCTGCAGTACATGCTGGGGGTTCTGATCCAGTTCCCCCGTAGCTTGGGGCACGACCCAGTTTTCATCCAGGCTTTATACTGAGAAAAGAGCGAGAGGCCTATTGACTGCATCTGTGCCTCATTACTAGGCCTTCCCCGCCTGCCACCACTCTGCTGTTTTCAGCTTCCTCTGTCATTGTCTCAGCCTCCCCCCCCGCCTCACCTATCTCTGCCTCTGACTCAGCTACCTCTGCTTTCTCTGACTCTTCAGTTTCCTCAGTCATTGCCTCCGGCTCCAATGCCTGCCTCTGCTCTGCTGCATTCTCTTTCCTCTGTCATTGTCTCAGCGCCCCCTGCCCCTCCGCTCACCTGTCCCTCTCTCTGACTCAGCTACCTCTGCCTCCTCAGCTTCCTCCATCATTCCCTCTGCTTCCCCTGCCTGCCCCCTGTCCTGGTGTTTTTTGCTCAGCTGAGCACAGTTTCCCATGTTCACTTTGTGTGCCAGGACAGTCCAGCTTACACTGGATAGCCTTGGCTCACCATCAAGATCCCACCCAGGTGACGTGGCCCACCCAGGTTGCGATACCACTGACAGCATCCACACGCTGATGGGGATCCTCATAAGGATAGTTGAACACAGCTAAGCAGATGTAACCGCAAGCAGCTGTTAAGACTACGGCTGCTCTTCATCAGTTCCGTTGTTTATCAAAAATTTGCAGTGGGCAATTCTTGCTTCCGAACACAACTATGCAGTATATAATCCACCCAAGATTTTAAATACTTGGCTGGAGTTCTTATTTAGACGACACATCAGATCACATTCAGCGGTGTCATATAATAAATCTTTCCATTTATATGCAACCTGAAAGCATCTGGTCCCCCTGGCAAGTCAAGCTTTTGATCATCTTGCGAAGTCGCTTGTAGGTCGACGCCTCTCACTTGCCGACATAGCATAAGATTCAAGCACGGCTGTCTTGTCTTGTTAGTGCTCTGGTCTCAGGGCTCCCACCACCCTGCCATTGGCTTTCAGGCCTGGCCCCCCTTCGCCTGCATAGCCCACCTTCAGGTCTGACACGGCAGGACCTTGAATAGGGCCCAGCCACAGGGGGCGGGTTTATTGTTGTTCACCTAACACACAAGCAGGCATCAAAATGTACAAGAATGATGAGCATTTAGCATTCATTTATATCGCGGGAAAAATCCCATTAGTAACTTGCTGGAATTAGTTAGTTCTCGTACAGAGATGGGTGACCAGTACCAGGTCAGCTCTAATGACTCCTTTAACTTCTGAAAAAATGCTGAGTCAGGTGTCTGACTCTGGTGGCAAGTTTCCATGGGCAGTGTGTCTCTGAGGAGTAGTGGGTGGGAGTAAGGCCCTTGCCTCAGGCTGCTTGAGTCGGCAGTGGAGTGAACGAAAGCGGAGGTCGTGCTTTGGGAAGAGACCAGAGGGTGGCTCAGGTCCCGTCCCTCAGGCCTACATAAAGAAAGTAAGAAGGGAACAGTCCTGAGCATGACTGCTGAGTCCCCCCCCCCCCCCCCCCCGCTCCCTTGGGGGGGGGGGGAGAAAAAGATATATCTTCTCTTGGGATAGGGGGGGTGGGGAGGGGGGAGGGAGGGGGGGGGGGGGGAGGAGGGACGCCACGGCATCAA
>JAACJT020002083.1:0-13047 GCA_009936485.2 Gymnarchus niloticus
AGGACAGGCTTCCCCTTTGAGTCTGGCTCCTCCCAAGGTTTCTTCCTCTTGAGGGAGTTTTTCCTTGCCACTGTCAACTTTGGCTTACTCTCTGGGGACTGTGGGCCCGGGACTATGTAAAGCGCTTTGTGACAGTGCTTTGTGTTAAAAACGCTATATAAATTGAACTGAATTGAATCTTTTGAGAAAAGTCTTCAGCTTATTAAAATATACCCCATTCAAAATCATTGAACACTTAAAAGACATTATAATAGATAATTATATGCCGAAATATATCCGCGGTGTCTCACGTTCGGAGTTCGTGTGGTATTTCTAGGAATGTATGTCTGTACTGTTTTTTAACATCATTTGAAGCATGTCACTCAATCCATTTACCGTTTTTGTATCTCGAAGAGTGCTGCTTTGAAGAAATACTCTTTAATGACGCTTTAGGGGAATGCACTGATGTAAGTGAAGCTCAGCTAATCGCATAAATAATGTATCCCACTGGTGCACAGTAAATCAGGCGGATGTTAATAAACTTAATATTTTTTGTTCCAATGTGTTTAAAAGAACGTACCGACTTTATCGGGCCTCTGTGTTTCGCATAAATAATAAACCTGACACCCTTTGCAGTATTTCGGGCTCTATGACTCTGACAGAGCTACTATATAGTGACATGCGCCCCAACCCAAATTCCGCAAAAAAAGGGGAAGCGATCAGCTTTGAAATTCGCGTCGACTGGTACCCAGACAGCCGTCATTAACTGCTGTTCTTGTGAAATAACAGATCGGGGACACGCCTCAGCTTTCCAGGAGTTTAAAGCAATCTCTACGTTAAGTAGTCTTTTCAGGAAGATGTTGCAAAATAGCAGTTATTAGTGTCAGGGGAAAAAGAACCGGAGCGGAGCAACAGACCTCGCATCAACCGTTGCATGGTGAGAAATCTTCATATTTATGAAGAAGTTATGAAGTTCGTAAGCCTCAACGCAAGAGAGACTCGCTTTCCTTAGTGCAACTTTCTTTATTCCATTAATGACGAGATGATATTGGGCTACTTTGGATATACATTTGCGAAGTAACGTAAACGTTTAACAAGAACAGGAAAGTTCTTTGTCTCTTTTGCGCTTTTAAACCAAACAATTAATGTCCAGTCGTTCACGTAAGTGTTCAAGCTGTACTTCACAGTGGCAGACTCACTAAACTCTACATGTGTACAGAATGAGATTTAAGATTCTTAAAGTCCAAGCAACTTTTCTGACATAGGCTATTACACGAAACCAAACGCTTAGGCAGTGTCATTCTTTTTTTAAAAAAGTAATTTTGTATCGCCTTAGTTTAATTTTGCCAATCATGGTACTTTTTGGAAAATGTATTTAATAGGATCAATTATTTAAATTGAAATGTTTTATACAGGTATATTTTAAAGTAAATTGTTATTTTATGTACAAATGACCATTTTCGGTGGCATTTAAAAGCATTGTTCGATTTATATTCTCCAGTTTGTAAATACATCGTGGGGCTTTGTTAAACTCAGATCCCACAAAATATAATATTTTGCCTATATTTTTACACCTGCGCTAATATTTATTGAAGCCACACAGCGCTCTGCAGTGTAGCTATAAAATTCGATTATTGAGGTTAACGTCGTATGAAAAAATAACCAAGACTGGAGCTGTAATTGAACACGAGCTGTTATTTGTTGACGAAAATTTTAAGATGATGTAGGATCAGGTGGACTTCAGTGATTATGTTTCTGCGGTCCATCCGTACCATGCCCTAGGAGCTCGAATTTACTCCACTTCTATCGAAATCTAATGATGCTGACCGTTTAACATCAAATCTGTCCGTTTCGCTTCTGCTTCGCCAGTCAGTTTCGCTCAACTTAGTCCAGCAAGGAATTTCTCAAAAACTGGGGAAATTCTTTTGTAAATGATAACACATAATTGCTAACGTCATTAATTCACGGGAAACAAGTACTGAGGTCACTATAGCACGGGTATCAGTACACTCCTTCCTTGCTAACATGAACCTATCAAGTAAAATTGTTGCGCTAAGTTACAATTATGGGCCCTAAACCAAAGATTGATAGGCAGCAGGCTTAAATTAAAAAAACAAAACAAAACACAATTCTACCTTTGAAAGTGACCAACGTAAATTGCTTATTTTTGGTGTCTGTGCCCAGTGGCAGTTCTAGCTTGACCACCCAAAATCACCCTGAAGCCTCAGCCCCACCGCGAGACTTAAAAGATAAAAAGACCACAAAATATATTGTTGTAAATGGGTGGAGAGGGCCTTGAGACATTTGTGAGACAGGGGGCATCATGTGGCGCCCCTGGACGATGCTGGCCCGGGCTGTTGTTCAGTAACAGAGCCAGCTGAAAAACAATTCAAGGTTTGTACTTTACAGAGAAGAAAGCCGTGAGAAAAAACTTGCGCCAGTCATACAGTCCCAAGTGCTTAGGAGTTTCAGGCTCAGCCCCTTCATGGTGAACATGTAGGCAGCCGAGTTTCGGTCACGCAGCACCATTTAAGTGTATTCGTGGATGTGTGTGTGCCGCTGTCTGCTCCAGCCATCGTTCAAAGGCAAGTTCACTCACTGGTTGCTGCTCAGAACTCGTCTCCTGACCCACAGGTATCGTTCACCTCCTTCGACCTGGGCCAGCAATACTAGAAGTTCATTCTCCTGGGGCCATGATGTTCTTCATGCGTTTGCTTTGCATAGCTCCACTCCACCTTCTCGCCTTGACACCTCCACCCGAGCTCTGTCAACCCAACGCCAGCTCGCAGTATGGTGAGGATGGTTCCCCAACACTAGACTACAGCAGCCACTGAGGATGGCATGTTGGACGGCTGCCTGAAAACCTCTTGTTATTCCTTTCCATTCTGCCCCTATATAGTTTCATCCCTGCTGGAATCACTCCAGTGCTACAACGACTACACCTCCCACATTGGCTGCATGTGGACAGAAAGTCCGGAGGCACGTGGACTGGAGCCTCTGTCCCTTTATCACATGGACACAAAGGGCAGGTATGATAGAAACACAAGATGCAGGCTCTGGATGTGGCTGAGGGGGAGGATATCACTGTGGAAGTGTGTTATTTTACCCAAAGGGATTTATTTGTACTGATGGATGTAATACTGAAGGAATTAAGTCCAAGTACCTTAACTAATATGCCACCTGCTGGTCAAGTGGTGGACCATAAGGACTCCTGGTCTGGGAGGACAAGAGAGGAAAAGTAGGAGAAGAAAGTAGGACTGAGAGTTAGGAATAAGGACACCAGGTAGAGCTGATGAAGAAGTAGCGCAGTGGTGATGTGCTTCAACCAAATGTGCAGTGCAGAGCAGTAACAGAACTATCAGTTAAATGTGCAGTGTTTGGTAAAACCACGTGCTAAGAAAAAGAATGCTAATGCTAATTTGGCTCCAGCCCCCCTGACTCTGATTAGGATAAGTGGGATTTAACTTCTGATGGGGGAAAATAAGGCTTCCAAACCCAAGATGTGTATGACTGTTGTGAGGTGGCAGTCAGCCCAGGCCAACCCACTGAGAACCATACCTGAAACAAAGTAGGTTTAGGTACAGTACCTGGTGATAAACTGCAACCGCCACCTTCTGCGTTGAAGCCTTGTTCCACCTGACAGCTTATGCCCTGCTTGTGCCCTGCTAGGGTATCCCCCTGCGTCTCTGATAGCCTCCTGGGAGCCCACCCGGGAAACAGGGGATGCCAATACAACACTACCCTGTTTGCCATCTCAATCAAGCACAGCTTCTTCTTCAAGACTCCCCTCCCCCCCTCCATTTCCAAGGCGCTCAACCTGTCGCAACACGGTCAGTGCTGTTGTTATGGCACTCGTTCTCCGGTTGCCATCCGTCGCCATGGCAGCACCTCCACTCCAACCCCCACATTTCAACAGTACACTTATCCGTCCAAGAAAACATTACTGCATTAATGTAATCTAACATTATCACAGAAGATAATAAAATGTGTCTCTTGCAGATGGTATGTGTAGGATTTTTATGGAGCCTTTAAAATCTCCACACTTTGACAGCCAACAGTAAGACAGTCATGCTAAAACAAACAAGCAGTTGCACAGAACCATATGCAGTTAGAAAAAACAAATACAGGACATAATACAGAATTGGAATATTAACTCTGGCCAGTACAGCTTGTTTGTAAAGTGATTACAGCTGCTGTTGTCCATCTTTCATACCTTTAAATATTCGAAAGTGAAACTGGGGATTGAACATTGAAGTTGATCCATGGTAGCAGTGAAGGTTGCCCTTTCCTGGCCACGCCTGGCAACAAGTGTTGTCCTTTTTCCTGGATGATTCCTCCTGTTTTTTTTTTTCAGGACTAGGGTTTCGCTTCACCTTGAACTTTCTCACGTATTTTTGCGTTGTCACATTTCTATATTTCCGGTTTGTTAATATTTCTCCAATGCATGCCTCCAGCATCATAGCCCTGCTACTTATAAGCAATGCAACAAAAGAAGGCATTCTGTTCCATGAATGATGCATAACATTTCATACTTCTTTCTTTTAATTTGAAACGTGAGACCATCATAACCCTCATGTGATGTTGACATGGTCCATTCTGGCCTTTCCTTTTCAGTGAAAGTTCGCTCGCCTGCCGCTCTGTCCCAGCAAGCCGCACACAATGGTAGCTGCCTGTTGCAGTGGAGCAGCCCCTTGCCCTTCAAGTCACCCCTGTACCCCACCCTGAGCTACCAGGTCGCCTACAGGAGACCTGGCCACACCTGGAGGGTAGGTCCACTCTCGGTGCCGCTTGCAGCTTCTCTCTGTGTGTCTGTCTGAGGAAACTGGCTGTCAGCCAAGAATCAAAAATGGACCTCTCAGGACATTCTCCACAGGTTGTTCATCTACCTTTGTGGCTTGATGTTCAAACAGGTTTGAAAAGAGACCAATCACAGGAGGACCCTTGGGACAACACCCAATGCCAACCCTTGTTATGAGCTGTTAGTCACTGATTGGCTCATGTACTGTGCATAGTAACCCACCCATCATGGATTTCAGGGCCTCATCCCACCAACCCCAGTGCAGATAATCCCAAGAGGCGATGACTGCAAACTGTGATTCGCTGGCTTTCACACTACTCCTTTGTCCATTGCTCTACAGGTGCTGGATGTTTCACAGATGGAAACAACTATCAGCATGGATTCTCTGGTATCCGGCAGCAGCTATGAGGCTAGAGTGAGGGCGAGGGCAGGAGGGGGGCTGTGGAGTGAGTGGAGCCCCCTAGTGCAGTGGCAGACAGAGGAGGGTGAGTATCCCTCACCCATCAGCACCTCCTCAGATCAGGAGTCAGCTTCCACTTAACTCACCCCACCTTCCCTGCTCTCAGCCCGGGGACCTGAAGGCCCTTCCAACCTGCAGTGCCTGTCTGACGGGGATGGAACGGTTAGCTGCAGCTGGGAGCTGAAGCGCCACTGGGCTCAGTCCATCTCTTATGACCTGTTCTACCGCACAAACTCCTCCATGCAGTGAGTGTAAAAGCTGTTCATTTTAGTCAAGCAGATCAAAGGTACAACAGTGGGCTCAATCTGTCTCTTATGACCTGTTCTACCACATGAGCTCCTCCATGCAGTGAGTGTAAAAACTGTTGATTTTAGTCAAACAGATCAATGGTACAACAGCAGTGCCCATTAACTGGAGATCTCCAATTTACGAGTCTGTGTTTTAATTGCTTAATTTCCTGCTCCTGGTGCCTGAGTTTATTGATAGTTAGTGGGGCTGGCTGTGTCTGTTCATGCGGTTGTGACATGTGACTGTACTGACCATGCGCCATCCTCCTCTCTCCCCCATTCTCATCTCCTTCCTTCTCACATCCTCCTTCCCTCCTACCTCTTCCTCTCTCCCCTTTGTAGGCCCAAGCGCTGTTGTGGGACATTACTGGTTACCATTGACCCACGTGACCCCGTCCTCAAGTTCAGCTGTTCCTTTTCTGTCCAACCCACTGAGGAACTCTGGATAGAGCTCACTCCCACACACATCACCAAGAAGTTCAACTCTCACCATTACAGTGAGTACTTTTTCCTCCCTCTTCCTTGATTTCTTCATTCTGTTTGTAACTGCTTTTGCTTGGTTGTGGATCATCATCATTTCCCTGTGATGCTCCAAGGAAGACATTTTTCCTGAAAATGACATAACTGTTACATTAGCAGATCGTCAGCTTAACTTCTCACTATACTGCAGGACAAGTTTTTGTTGTAGAGTTTAAAAATTACCACCTAGTATTGTGGGTGCTACCACTTGTCGTTGTGCTGCCACCTAGTGGGAAATTTTGATACAGCGCACACCAATGCCAATTTTTTGCCGCAGCATCACAGGGCTGTAGATCTAGTATAACTGCCTTTGTCCCATTCAGTTTATCCCTCCCCTCCAAGTCCTGTGCAGCTGAAAGAGGATGGCCAGGACTGGCTTCTCACCTGGACTGCCCCAAATTCCAACTCAAAACTTGCCCTGTCTTACGAGGTGCGCTACTGGGACAGTGAGCCGGTAAGGGGAGACAGTAGCATTTTCATCAGCATGTTTACCATCTTTCAGAGGGAGAAGTGCCCTCAGTATCTGCTTTCTGATTACAGTTCTGCTCTACCCATAAACTGTCAGGGCAGTCATCCTCATCCTCTTACAGCAGAACGCGACATACTGCAACTTCTCCGAGAGCTCGTATTGGTACCGCCTATACAGAACCTCCCTGCGGCCTTCCACCCACTACTGGGCCCAGGTGCGAGTCCTGCCCACTGGCTCCTTCTCGGGAAAGCCATCCAAGTGGTCGGAGTCCGTGGAGTGGACCACACCGCCGGGTAAGGTCTCACCTTGGTTTAACACTATTGGTATCTTAAGGCTCCCTCCCAGAAAGCAGGCATGTTTTCATAAATTAATAAAAAGCTGATGTCTTCCACAATATGGTACCTTCCTTAGAATTTTTCTGCTACAACTGACTTTAAAAGCAAATTAGAAGTTTAAGTAATTTTAGGATGTGCTTATCTGAGGCATTCATGATTGGTCACTCAACCATTCTGGAAACTTCCGTGTTAAATGCACTGGCTGGCACCCACTGATGACTATCATGCCATTAACATGCTGGTGTGTGACTTTACGGTCTCTCATTCTGTTTGTGTGCCGTTAGCTCCATGGTCTACCTCGACGCTCATTTACATCTTCATCGGAGGGCTTGTGACCATACTCTTCACCGCTCTGTTTGTAAGCCTTCCTGCTTTCCATAGGTAATTGATATGGTTATTCAGATGAGGAGTGCTCATGCTTTATTGATATCTTAATCACCAGAATATTCACACTCAAGGCAGCTTATGTGGCAGTTAAGGCTGTTGACACTTGACCAAAATGTATCCTCACTTCCCAGAAAGCGAAGCTGCTATCTGACCCTTGAATGAATAACTTTACCAAAACTATGTCGGCAAAAAGCCAGGCCTACACACTGTATGTAATGCTAGAAGTATGTTATGTATGCCAATATTATAGAAAAATAAGCATAATGATAATATCCAATTCCTTTTGGGCATTTTCCATATCAGGAAGATTGTAAGTTGGGAAGTATCACTTCCTTCTCCTATCAAGAGCAAAGTTTTAGAAGAAATCTTAAAGGTCAGTTTTTTCCACTATCTACCACTTGCAACAGCAACTCTATCTTGGTTCTCCTCAGAATGTCACTTCTTCATTTTAATTCTGTGCTACTGACGTGTCCCAACACTAAACTTAGAAATGACCATGAATCCGAGTGTTTCTTGTAAAACACTAAACATACAAGACCAACAAGGACTGAAACAGAAAGCAAGCTCCTGTATCAGTTAGAAGCTGCTTGAAACAGACACTGACTGTAATGGTTCACGGAACAATTAACCAATTTACAATAAGTTACATGATACTATAGTGCAGGGTAAAATGGAACACACAAATTACATACAAATAAGTTATGCAGACTTCAAATATCACACGACTGATGAGTGCAAGGAGGCTTGGAAACCCTTCCTCTGTCTGTCTGGCACTGATTGGTCTACCAGTGGCTGGTCGACAGCATGCAGTAATCAGCCTCACCATGGCTTTGAAAGGCTTGTTTTTGTCTCTTCCATCATGTGCAGACTCTTCCTGTTTGCTTCTAAAGCCCATCTCTGACTCACCTGCCCTTTCTTTCTCTGTGTATGGCCCTTCTCCTGAATCAGCAAACCATCATTCTGGTGTAATATCACTTTGATATCTGGTCTGACAGACGTTTGATCATGCCAATGGCTGACCTCATCTTAGACGCTTAAACAAACTGGCAGCACAAATGCAGCATCGAGATGGATATATTACATGTCCCCCCCAAGGGATTTGAAGCTGCAGCCTATCAGCCATGAGTGGAGCTGATATCACACCTTTGCCCCTCTCTTAACAGCGGTCCCCAAGTGGATGGATGGCTCCCCATAGGGAGGCTGAGAGAGCCCGCATCTGTCATGTCCAAGTACTTGACAAGGCCCCCCCACCCAGGTGAGACTCACTCACAATCGGTATGTTAGGGAATCACTTCTCCATACTTCATTAGCAAGGGCTCCACATAAATCTAGTCCATGCGTTAACTAGATAACACCTTTACAGCAGGGGTGAGCACAGGATGACCAGCACAGTGTTCATGAGCCTCAGGATGAAAGGATGACTAAGGCTTGCCATTTGCTCCTAGTTTCTCAGACATCGACTGGTACAGCTTCAGCAGCACACACTCGTTGTATGAGGAGAAGAGAGACCGTGACACCTCCGATGTGAGCTTCAATGGACCGTACCTTCTGTGTCCCACCATGTCACAATCACTGGACTCCCTGTGCAAAGCTGGCACTCAGCCCAGCGCCGAGGACAGCCTGCCAAAATCCAGCTCTGTCATCTCCCAGCTCTCACTCTCCCTCGGGGAGGTTGCCACCGGCTATGTCAAACTACCTTTGTCTGCTGGCATCACCGCCCCGAGCAGTGATGTCAATTTCAAGCCAGACGGCTACGTGGTCTGCCCTCTGGTACCAGGTGGAATGCCGAGGCCAGAGCGAAGATCCGGCCACGAGTTCCCTGACTGTGACCCCCCAGCCTACACCCCAGCTCCTCCCATCCTCTTCGCCAACACTCCAGGTCACATGTCCGAAGACCTCCGCCTCTTGATGGACAGCCGAGCAGAACAGACCGAAGAATAAAGCAGAAGCCATCCTAACGAACGAGCTGCGTACGTCTTCTGCGTGTGAAAGTAAACTAGCAGTATTCTCAGTAAAGAGCAAAGCAGATTGTACATGATGTACAGAAAGTGTGGGTATTAGTTCAGCACCGATGGCAGGATGACAAAACTGTCAGAATATATATATATAATCTACATAACCTTTTAGATGCTATAACCATATTAATGCATCATCACCAGCTTGATTTTAAAAAGCTATCACTGACTTTCCTGTTTCACATGGCATTATTATCCTTATGGCATTCTCGTTTTCACATGTCTCAGAATGCTGTGAATTTCATGCATCCAATGACAGATTTTTCATAAAACTATATAACCTATGCATAAATGACTGGCAGGACTGTTTCACTGTGTATATATTCTTCTTTCAATAAAACGTTCATTATGATTTGTCTGTTCAGATTCATTCAGATATTTTAAAAATATATGAAGATTTCATGTTTGGGAGTGCTACTAAAGCTCAGTGGGTGGCACTGTTGCTGCCTGGGTTGTGGGTTCGAGTCCCACCTTTGCTCTGTGTGTGCAGTTTGCATGTTTCTCTTGGGCAAGTTTCCTCCCACGATCCAAAAATGTGCAGTTAGGCTAACTGGTATCTCTACACACATAGTGTGTGAATCTGTGTGTCTGGCTGGTATCTCATCTAGGGTGTAACTCAATCTCGTGTGACCTCCCTGACCAGGATAAGTGGATGGAAGATGGATGGATTTAGTAATCTGCTCCAGTTTAAAACGTATGCTTTCCTCAACATATTTTAGCTGAGTGTGAGTTATATAAACCAAATATACAGCAGTATTTATTTCTAAAAGACATGAATTCTAGTCATCGTTAGGCCATTTAAATAAAACAGCACGAACAGTGTGACCAAAACCCCACATGTAATTCTGTACTCCAAATCCCTCCCTTCTGCCTAAGTTGTGCACTTATAAGAGTGTCCACCATTTTGAAGTGCTGTTTAATTTGCCATTTGGCAAATCTGACTCACTGGCTGTGCCTTGATTACCTTATTTCCTCTTTTCCACTCATTTCCTATCCTCCTGCACAGGAAAGCCTTCCAAATTTCATATGTTGAAGGGTGTCCCAATACTGTAGGAGACGAGTGTAAGAAGTCAGACTTTCCTTCCGATGGCTCCTTCTGTGGGAGCGTGACAAAGGATTCACATGTGTATCATTCATGGCTCCTTCACAGAAGAGAATTACACCCGCACATGACATTCACAAATCGCAAAGGATAATTAATCACGTGACCGTCACACTGTTTTCCCTATAAGGAATGTGCCACTTTTCTTTGGGATATCCCAGTTCACACATTTATTTCTACTTTTCCAGTTACCTCTCCTTGTCACCTCCATGAACTTTGAACTAGTGGACAAGGAGAAATGGGAGGAAATGAGTGGAGGAGGAGCAAAAAACCGAATTAAAGGAGAACTTCCACACTAACATGTTTGGTTCAGTCAGAGGGCCCTTTGCCTCAAGTTTGACTCCAAATACAGTTTGTTTGATAAATGTGAACATCATCTTCTGAACTCAAGTGAGTGCCAAAGAACCACACTTGAGGCCGCCTGAAAACACTGATCCAGGGTACAATTTATATGGACTCCAGTACGGTGAACTGTCAATGTGAATTTTTTTTTAAATATCTTTCTTATACGTTTATTAAATCACATACAATAAAACAACTGGAATCAATGAAATTTCATTCTCAAACATAATCAAAGCAATACATATTCCAATTACATCGCCCCATTAGTTAAACCGATGCATAATTAAAATCATTCTCCTAAAACATATCCATTAAGATCCAAACTATATCATGTCAAACAGGCTTCACATGCAAACCCAAAACATTCAATACAACCATCAATAAAACTGAGATACCTCCAACTCAGCAACACATAACAAAAAGATCAAGTAAAAATATGACTTTCAATCAATTTAAAATACCACCGTGCTTAAAACAAGACTATAGTTAATAATAATAATTAAAACCAGTGTGCCCGGTAATCAAATAGTTAAATTAATTAAACATTCAGACAGTAAAAATCGGTGCGTTCTCATAAAACCCATAAAACACTACCCAGACTTAAAATCCGTTAAAAGGGACGTAATCAAGCCACCAGGTCCTGTGAGGGGCTTGGCTAAAAAATTCAAAGTGCAATTGAAAGATTACCATGCACTGTTCCAAAAAACACCAGCACATTTAAGTGCTCAGATGAAATGTTTTTGCACTTACCTTACTCAGGAGGCCGGACATCAACAAACCTCAAGTGGGACTACAGCCAGATAAGGCCATTCCTTGGCCTCATTGTGGCCCCAGAGTGATGTCATGCTCCATCCTGAAATTCAAATCATCCAGTCTTGTGATAAACTTCACGGGCTCTCAAGTCAACCCCATAGAGGATGAGTGCTAAAGTTCCCGTTTGGTGATGCTTATCAGCAACCACATCCAGGGAGGAAAGGGAGTCTGAGAGCCACCCCTTGATCACCTTGGCATAGGACAAAACAAACTGCAGATCTACCATCCTGCACAGACCCTCCACTCATTTCCAGATCTCCTTCACATACCCATAGTCCCAAAAGGAGTGACAGAGCATTTCTTGCTTTGTGCACCCAAATCTGGGGTAGCGTGGTTGTCTGGTCAGCTTGTGTTACAGTACATCCATGACCAGCAGCTTACCCTGCAGATACCACCAGTTCAGGTCCTGCAGCCAGTGGTCCAAGCCTTTGGGCTGGATCCTGCTCCACACATTCTTCTCCAGGCCCAAAACAGCTTGGGTGTTCCTCACCTCCAGCACAGCCTTGTATAAGGCTCAGTGTTTGACGAGGACATCCGAGGTGAGACCTGCCAAAAGAGACTTACTCCACCTTACTGCATGGTTATAGTGGTGCAGTGGTGTTTCAGCCTTGGGCCCGGAGTTCGACCACAACTTCACTACCTGTCGCATGGGCAGAGTCAGCAACAGGTTCACCAAAACCTGATGGAGGTACGACTTTGAAGCAGGCAGACATGCACAGAGTTAAGAGTAGAATTTTAAAGAGAAATAACGCCAAAATTTGATAACCCTGTGTGTTCATTGGAATATTCACTTTTAATGGGAACCGATGCCAAATAGTAATGGTTCAGTTTCTGCATTTATATTCAGTCAGTGCCATTTCATACTACTCCCAGTGAACTTTTCTGCATCGTGTTTGAGCGCACCTTTGAGTCTTACTGCATTTGGAGGACTGTGCTTATTAACACAAATGACATAATATAGAAATAGACATCTGACCACCATGAATATACAAACTGTATGTAGACATCGAAGGGTTTCAGGGAGGACCATCGCTTGGCCCCCCAAAATATTCATTTCCCCACAAATAAGTGTACATTATACATATGTCATCAATTGTTTGAGCATGTATCCCATCCTCTAAAGGATTAGCCCACCCCCCAAACTATAATATAGTGACACCCCTGGTTTCAGGAAATAAAGTGTCTGTTCTCTGTTCGCGATGCATGCAGAATAATTCCCTGAGGACATCATTTCCTGAACAGAATGAGCTCAGGGTTGTTGAGGGGTGGAATTTCCCTCTGAAGATATGGGCCACCTGGGAATGTAATTCTCAGTGTAAAATAAACAAAAGTACTAAAAGTGCATAATGTCTTGGGCAATATTTGTTGTTGTTTAGTCACGCAGTCGTGTCCGACTCTTCGCAACTCCATGGACCACAGCACGCCAGGCCGTCCTGTCCTCCACCGCCTCTCGAAGCCTGCCCGAACTCATGTTCATTGTCTCCACCACACTGTCCATCCATCTCATCTTCTGCCGTCCCCTCCTCCTTTTGCCTTCAACC